>OZ023337.1:31672181-31689547 GCA_964007535.1 Brachyptera risi
CTCGGCCTTCCAACTCTTCTCTTAGCTCCATCTTTTTCCGCTAACTCGAACATAACTCTCGGAATTCTTCCCTTATCCATTCGCCGCATATGTCCATACCACCTGAGTCTCTCTCTCTCCATTTTGAATGCTAACCTTTCCACTTCCACTTCTTTCCTTATCATTCTGCTTCTCTTCTTCTCCAACTTTGACACTCCTGCTATGCTCCTCACAAACTTCATTTCTGCTGCCTCCATTTTTTTCTCATCTCTCCAATTCAATGTCCATGTAACTGCTCCATATGTTAAAATTGGCAAGTAGTATACATTATAAATAAGTGTCTTCCCACTCATCGGAAAGTCTTGGTTCCAAATCAGCTTCCTTACTTTTTGGAATAGTCCGTCCGCCTTTGCTATTCTCTTATTCACCTCAAGCTCCACTTTTGCCGTATTACTTACTACACTTCCCAAGTATGCGAACTCTTCTACTTCCTCCAGTTCCTGACCTTGCAGTTTTATTTTCTCTCGACTTTTTCTCTTCTCTCTGCTCATCACCATAGCTTTGCTCTAATATGAATATATATTGAAAATATATTGAAATATATTGAAAATATAAATTGAATAATGAAAAAAAAATATATTTAATCATGAACTATACTGATCATACATATTCGAGTGCTCATGTATTGGTACCGAATTGAGAAATCGTGAATGAAGTTGGTATTGCTAGAGAAACGTTTTATTCACTGGTGGAAGGGCCAGGATTGGAATATATCCATAATCATAACGTTATTGGTTATTCGAATGTATTGATTGATCATTGATTGCTTAACGACCCCACCAACAGATAGGTTATACGGGATACGAATGAGCAGGTGATTTGAGAAGTATTTTTGAAAAATATGTTAATCATTCACACAACACTCGAGGTAAAAGTCCATCATCGAAGTGCTTTATTCGAAACTGGACTGAACTTTAACGGTGCCAAATGTTTTAACATATTACCCAAAGAGCTCCGCATGATGGAAAATGTAAATTGTTTAAACGTGATGTAAAACGTTATCTTTTTGATAAGGAACCATATAATAAGAACGAGTTTTATCCTGTAAAATAACATGGTTTTATTATACTGTAAGCCTAACGACGAAACATAACATACCACAATGTATACTGTGAATAAATTATTATTATTATTATTATTATTGAGAAATTAGGAAGTGATTGTAAGTGAAAGAACGAACGTTCACAAAACACCCATTCCATATGAGGATCTCGAATCCACGCCCAATGGTTATTTCAGTTTCCCAAGCGGTGCCTTAGCTGACTGAGCCACGGAGGGAGGCGGCTAGAGTTGATAGTAGGATTGTTTGAAGGTCACAAGGGCGATGTTATCATCAAATTTCAATTATTGAAAATAGAAAACAATCCACTGGTAATGATCATTGACAAAAATACCATGGACAAATAATATAAAAGCTGGCCTTCCATGAACGCGATTAGCGTTTCGCTTTCGCAAGGCGGTGGAATTAAGGAGAGCTCAACAATCAGAAATCGCGTAAGTCTCGTCACTGATTGGTCGTCTCATCATCATGGTGGCTGAAAAAACCGCTTGACGAATTTGCGGACCCGGCATAACTCAATTGTCATTTCATTTGGTATTTGCTATTGTTTCATATAATCTCTCGTTCCATGAATTTTGTTATTATTATCATTATCATTATTATTATTATAACTGTTTATTTTTCAATCAAACCTAATTTTGCACATATTTGTTCTAAATGTTTCAATATTGTTTTTGTTTTTTTTCGGTAACGAAGATCTTGCATTTATCTCAAATTAATTTTATTATTTTGCTTTATTGCCAACTTTTGTCATTTAATCATGGGTTATGATTAACACACAAGAATTCGTTCTTATGTGGGCTTCTTATTATTTAATCAACTTTTTCCGCATTCCTGGCAGTTTTTATTTATTTTTCTTATATTATATGTATATTTATTCTGTTATTATCTTTAAATGTCGCAATTCTATTTTATATTTGTCATGTAATAATTAATGAGAGTCAAAAACATGTTGAAAATAGAAAAAAAATTGACATGCCCTGTAACAACGATCCTACTTTATTTATAGCCTCAATTGAGGAACAATGATTTTATATCAAGTGTTGATATTCATAAAAAAAAAACATCTCTCTTATTTTGATGACGTTTTCCATGAGTTTCTATTGGCTGCTGTGTTGATTGTACATCTAGTGATGCTGTGTCACCGAGGTGGAGCCCTATTAGCGTGCGAGAGGAGCGCTGACAGGGGAGGTAGGGGGAATTAGGGGTTGAGGGTGGAAGGGAGCGACGGCCTACATTTATTAGAGCAGATTCTACGGCAATACGAGACTACTCAAGACGTTACCATGATCTGTGGGAAAGAGTTTCGGCGAGTGGATTTTGTAAAGAAATAAATGACAATAAATTCCACGTTATATGTATATATAAATATATTATATATATATATATATATATATATATATATATATATATATATATATATACATATATATATATATATATATATATATATATATATATATATATATATATATATATGTATGTATATATATATATATATATATATATATATATATATATATATATATATATATATATATATATATATATATATATATATGTATATTTATATATTTTTATATTCAATATAAATATTTGAATACTACATCTGATGCAGACAATAATTTTTCGAAATACTAACCAAGGAATATTCTATAATGAAATAGGAAAGAGAACGAATGAAGATTTGAATAAAGCAGTTGTCATTCATATCGGGTTTAACGACGCACTGTAATGTACTGTAACTGAGATCTATTGCCATCGAATGAATGTTTGATGAGATGATGGGATCAAACTACATCATTTTCATCCTAATCCATATTGGGTTCAACGACGCATCTATTGACTACGATCTATTGGAGTTGATAAATGATTTATGAGATGATGAGAAGAAAGGTTATATTTATCAGGTCCTTTTGGATAGTGGAAAGGTGTCGGTCGTGGCCTGTTGTTAAGGAACCATCTCAGTAGCAACCTGAACGACAGAGGGAAACCAGGAGAAGCCCTGTCAGGATGGAATCAATGTTTGATCTCCTGAATAATGCTGAATAAATCTCCTAAATGATGCTAAATAATGTAACCTGATGCCTATGTGAATTATTTATTTTCAAAAAGAAATTTTTCTACAATCAGTCACCACGATAGTTCACATGTTATTGTGTTAACGCTGAGAATGTATAAGGTTGCGTCTAGAACCCCCTTAAGAGGCCGCAGGCGCTCGTATTTCACGCCGCAAACTATCACAGCCGTAATTTTTGTGATATCAATATGAGTGTTTTTGCATTCTGTTGGTAATTGAAAAACGAAGGTTGCCGTAAATACAGAATTTTGAACCAAAAAAGTGTGATTTCTCAAATTCTTCAAACGGAGATGGAAAAATTTCCAATTTACGAAAACCTGGATACACATTTTTTAATACCGAAAAAAAACATAGAATGTGGAATATATCAGAAGTGTGAGCTAGGGAATTAACGGCGTTTATGTGAATCTGAGTTCGGCGGGCTAGCCTATGGGTGGCGCCTAGCACACGATGCATGTTAAACTCGAGTCTGAAGCGAGCGAACAACGAGCCCGTGTAGAGCGCCTAGTACACGATGCATGTTAAACTCGAGTCTGAAGCGAGCGAACAACGAGCCCGTGTGGAGCGCCTAGTACACGATGCATGTTAAACTCGAGTCTGAAGCGAGCGAACAACGAGCCCGTGTAGAGCGCCTAGTACACGATGCATGTTAAACTCGAGTCTGAAGCGAGCGAACAACGAGCCCGTGTGGAGCGCCTAGCACACGATGCATGTTAAACTCGAGTCTGAAGCGAGCGAACAACGAGCCCGTGTGGAGCGCCTAGCACACGATGCATGTTAAACTCGAGTCTGAAGCGAGCGAACAACGAGCCCGTGTGGAGCGCCTAGTACACGATGCATGTTAAACTCGAGTCTGAAGCGAGCGAACAACGAGCCCGTGTGGAGCGCCTAGCACACGATGCATGTTAAACTAGAGTCTGAAGCGAGCGAACAACGAGCCCGTGTAGAGCGCCTAGTACACGATGCATGTTAAACTAGAGTCTGAAGCGAGCGAACAACGAGCCCGTGTAGAGCGCCTAGTACACGATGCATGTTAAACTCGAGTCTGAAGCGAGCGAACAACGAGCCCGTGTAGAGCGCCTAGTACACGATGCATGTTAAACTAGAGTCTGAAACGAGCGAACAACGAGCCCGTGTAGAGCGCCTAGTACACGATGCATGTTAAACTAGAGTCTGAAACGAGCGAACAACGAGCCCGTGTAGAGCGCCTAGTACACGATGCATGTTAAACTCGAGTCTGAAGCGAGCGAACAACGAGCCCGTGTAGAGCGCCTAGTACACGATGCATGTTAAACTCGAGTCTGAAGCGAGCGAAGAACGAGCCCGTGTAGAGCGCCTGGTTCCTCTTAAGGTTTTAATGTGATGTATAGAGTATCCGAATGCCACCAGACAGCGTGAGTGTTACTCTGATGATAATTCATTTTTTATTTTATTTATATTGGGTTTTAACGACGCAGTATACTGACGACTTGGATCTATTGGCGTCGGTGAATGATGAATGAGATGGTGGGATGATGAGATAAAAGGCTATTTCATTTCATTTTATCATACACAAATACAAATGTTATTGTATGATGGAAAAAAGTCGATATAGTGGAACCATCCATTACGACAGAGGAAACCCTCGATGCACCACTACCAAGGTGGTCGACCAAACCGTGAATCGAACCCCGGTCTCCTGAACGACGATTCAGTGTTCTGAACACAATATCCTTTACAAACGATAGGTCCTATTAAAACGACTTGACACCTTGAATTTCCTTTTAACCACTTACATCAAAAGGAAGGGTAGAAACCCCCCCCTGTACCCCCTCCCTCTTTACAGCACTCAAAAACAGTTATCAGCCGTGACGTCACATACACGTTCCCCCCCCCCCACCACCACCACCCAAAACCCACCCCCTCTTGAAAAGATCTCGTTATACATTGTCGAAAGATTACTAAAGCGCGTAGCAAGCCACAGCCTTATTAAGATGCTCTCTGTTGAAACTCAAAAACACCGCCCACTTCTTAAAACCCATCAAATTAAGGTAATTCGATTAAATAGAGGCTTGTGGGTAAGGAGGGGGAGAGAGGTGGGGAGGGGAGGTTATTAAGGGGGTGTATGCGCGAGGCTTATAAAAATGAAGACATTTATCTTTACTATTTTTTTTTTTTTTATGTTCACTAACCAGTGTATTTGAATGAAAAGTATGTCATACTCAAGATGGTTTCATGCTTTTTAATTGATATGACGTTCTATTTTTGAGAATTTAAACAGTTTTAAGATGATACGTGGGTGAATTACATCACATTCTTAGTGTTCATTGACGAAAAACTGGTTGAATTTACAAGAACAGAGTGTTATTTCAATTGAAAAGCATGAAATTATCTTTTAGTTTGTATATAAGTTTGATTCAATTACATTGCTTTTTACAAAAAAAAAAAAAAAAAAAGTAAAGATAAGTTCTCTATTTTTATGAGCACTGTGTATGCACCCCTTTAAGAGTCCACGGGAGTCGATTTAGCAGAATATTAGGTTTTTTGGTCATGAGTTTTGAGCGGTATGAGATATCAAAATTATGATTCAGAAGAAACAGATTATTTCAATACCTTCAAGATGGTAAAACTCAGAACTATGTATCTCATATTGCATAATTGTTGAACTTATGCAGCTGAAAAAACACATTTTTAGCCGTATTACGCTTGACTGTTATGCGACATGGATTATTATTTTTATTTCCCACATCAGCTTTGGACCATTGGTCCGGTGGCAGTTGATACTACATACTAGTCCTTATTTTAATAATTTCTACTTCAAGTTAGGAGTAGAATAAAAAATGAGTGAAACAAAAAGTGCAGTGAAGTGTTATTTATAAATGTAGCTCTATAGTTTGATAGAATAGTGTTGAATGCAGATAATTTTGGTAATGTTCCCATTTCGTCTTGGAGGGAGATCGTTCCAGAGGCGAATGGATCTACCAAGAAAAGATTGGAGGCCTATGTTGGTGTTACGTCTTGGTAGCTTCATCTTGAGTTTGTGGTCATAAATTACATATTTTTATTTTTAACCAATTTGAAAGTATTTAAAAAATCTATGTTCTTATATTGTATTAGAATTCTGATATCTCATACCATTCAAAAATTATTACCAAAAAATTGATACTCCGCTAGATCGACTCCCATGGACTCTTAAATTCATATTCTCTATTAAGTGTCACGTTGGGTTTCCCTCTCGAGTTTCCTAGCTTGATACAGTTTCTTGAGCACAATGACATCGCTAGGGAGGGGGGGAGGAGGGGGGAGGGGTCCCAATAGCGGTGACGTCACAGGCTTAAAGTTGGCTCTCACGTCAGCTTGAAAACAATTAATTTTGACACAGTTTGTAGGCCTGGCTCGGATAGAGTATACTAGATTGGTAATGAAAAATATTACCCTCTGGATATTAGGGTATAATTGACGTGTAATTGGATGGGCGAAGCGGAGACATGATTTCATCTTACTCGAACGAAATTTTATTTTTTGTTTTTGTTTTTGTGATTTGTTTTTGGTTTCACATTACACAGGTCAAACGAGAGAACAAATTTCGTTGAAACTTGATCAAAGGTAGGCCTATATGTATGTATATATATATATATATATATATATATATATATATATATATATATATATATATATATATATATATATATATGTATAAATATATATATATATATATATATATATATATATATATATATATATATATATATATATATATATATATGGGATTTTATAGTTATGTCGAAAAAGATCTTTTTCGACATAACTATAAAATCCCAAATATCTCGATATTGGATCGTATCCAAGAAGTTTAATTATCATATATATATATATATATATATATATATATATATATATATATATATATATATATATATATATATATATATATATAATATATTTTTTTTTTCAATAACATCGAAACTTGAGACAAAATCATTGTTCCCCAATTTAGGCTATATACATATAATTGATTAATTAATATACAATACTTCTCTCACGAGATTACTTTTATTATTATTATTATATTATTCTCACTACATTACATTCCACGTATGAATCAATACAGCTATTTCATGCATGATGCGTAATGACTTTTCAAATGTATTTAATTCGCTGAATTCATGAAATAATGTGTATGTGTTGGGTATTTATAAAAAATAACACTTACTCTGCTATTATTTTTAAACTGCTGTATATTAATGACTTGCCATATATTGTTCGCACATTTATATGCAACGATCAACATGAATTAATAAATAAATGAAATGAAATGAAATGAAATACGTGAAATATCCCGACACACAATGTACAGAAAAAAAGATCTACTTTTCTAAAATTATATTTTCAATATTCTTCAAGTGCCCTTTCACAATACAATCGATCAAAACAAAACAAATACAAAACGATCCTATCTCTCATAGATAGCCTCAATTGGGGAACAATGATTTTGTATCAAGTTTCGGTGTTATAAAAAAAACAATACAACTATTCAATCAATTACTCGAATAATTCTCTCTATGATCCTCTACTAAAACATTTTCTACGTTTATAATAATACAAATATTTAATTCATAATGCCTACTAGCGTTCGAAATCTCTCTAATTCGCTAAATAGGAGGGTTAAATAGATCATGATATATTGATCGAAATATTCCTACACCAACTGAATGTATGAAAATAGATGTATATATTTCACAATTGACGTTGGGTATGATCTAATACCCAAACTTTGGTGATCAATTACACCCGATTATCCTCTGTGGGCTTTCACCAATCACCAATCACCACGGTTTGACGCAGCCATTCAATAATATTGTTATCAAATCTAATGAGTAGCTTTGATTGAACGCTTTTTAACCCGTCAGTTAAATACGTTCAATGGCCGGCAATAGGATTACATGTATTGATATAAACTGAATAGTACAAATGTGGGGATCGGTAAGTAGCGGGCTGGATCATCATTCGGTAGACCAGGTTCGATTCCCGTCATGGTCGACCTTCCTGACAGAGGTCTTCTGTCATTCAGGGCCATCACAAGTCTGAAACTAGATCCAAATGGATAATCACGATATTCGTTTCCCTAAATTCAGATAAAACTAGAAATCATAAAGATAAATATAAATATAAAATATAAGTGTACACTTTATATATATATATATATATATATATATATATATATATATATATATATATATATATATATATATATATATATATATATATTTAAATATATATATATATATATATATATATATTATATTATATATACATATATATATATTGGGTTTTGACAATGCACTATACTGATAGCTACGATCTATTGGCGTCGGTGGATGATGAATGAGATGGTGGGATGATGAGATGAGAGATTATTTTTTTAATAGGTGTTTTTTGAATCGTGGGAAGGAGTCGGTCGTGACCTGTTGTTAAGGAACCAACCCAGTATTGACCTGAACGATAAAGGAAAACCACGAAATACCTCTGTCAGGATGGTCGACCATGGCGGGAATCGAACCCCGGTCTCCCGAATGACGGTTTAGTGTGTTACCACTCGGCCACGCGTCTCGGTACACTTTTTTTCATCCAATTTATCAATGTGAAGTTGCTACTTATCCGATTCATTGTTTTTACTTTCTATAAATTGATATTATGTTTTTATAAATTTCGGAGAAAACTAGAAATCATTATCGCTGTATTCGTGATTAAAAGCTAACCAGGTGGCAGCACTGTCGAAGTGGGTGATTGGCCGTCTGGAGGCAGTTAGGCCTAGATGTCATGTTGTTGTATGCTTACACACATTATATTTGTAATTATTATTGTAATTTCAATAATTGATAATTTCAGTAATTTTAATTTTCCATTTGATATTGTAATCACAATTATTGATTTGTATTTAATTTGAAAGTATCTGCCTCCGCCCAGTTCACTTAAACGCCACCAGATGTCAGCCACATAGCTTTTAATCACGAATAGGTCGCTGCAGACAGTAAGCCTATAGTTTATACCAGCCAAATGTTTACATTTCCATCCAATTTGTCAATGTTCAGTTTTTTCTTATCCGATCCATTATTATTATTTTATTATTTATTTTGATACACAATACATTATAATACATATTAATTTTAAATGTTGTGTATCGCTGGTGGTAAGAATAGAGCAAGCCCCGTAACAACATGTGCCTTACCACCAGCCTAAACTAAGATAACTGAATTAACGTACTGGAATAATAAAATATAACATTTAAGGAATTGAAAATTGGAATAAAATAACATGATGAAGTAAAACAAAAAGAAAAAACAAAACAAAAAAATATAAATATCATTATTAAAAAAAGAAATGAAATAAAATTTAAAAAAGATGAATGCATTCAGTCATGTGGGGCCAACTTCATTTCCACGTAGTAAGTCTGTTTTTAATAACATTTCAAATTTGGAAATATCATCTTCTTGACGGAATTTTGATTTAATTTGATTGTGAAGGTTTATAGATCTGATGTAAAAACCATTCTGGTATTGCTGGGTTCGAGCAAAAGGTGTTAATATTGTGGGATAGCTACT
Source organism: Brachyptera risi (assembly GCA_964007535.1). NCBI lineage: Eukaryota > Metazoa > Arthropoda > Insecta > Plecoptera > Taeniopterygidae > Brachyptera > Brachyptera risi. The sequence continues at coordinate 31,681,942 of OZ023337.1, forward strand.
ATTCAATCTATTTGATGCAGTGTTTTTACTTTCTACGAATCAATTTTATTTTTTTAAATATTCTCTTTACTGTTTTTGTATTATGTTAATTCGACATTTGAAAAGTATGTTTTTTCTTATTCATTCAGTAGTTTTGCGTTCCTGTGAAGAAGTTCTCATAACTCATTGATTTTAGTGTATCGAAATAATAAAATATTGAATCTCTATTTAAGAAATTGGAATCAATTTTTGCTGTCCTCCGGAGACCATGAATCATGACGTAAGCATGACCGATTCAGTATAGAAACATGAACAGTCTCAAGTGATGTCTACGTCACGACTGGGAGAAAGGGCAGAGTCCTGGAGGACGGATGATTTGATTCTTATTCCTGATATAGAGATGATGAACTCTAGTTTTCTCTAACATTAGGAGGAAGAAAATCGTCATTATGTATTTGAATTTAGTTTTAGGGTTTCTTTTGAAGTCAATACTAACATGTATATATATATATATATATATATATATATATATATATATATATATATATATATATATATATATATATATATATATATATATATTCATATATATATATATATATATATATATATATATATATATATATATATATGAATATATATATATATATATATATATATTTACATACATATATATATATATATATATATATATATATATATATATATATATATATATATATATATATATGTAAATATATATATATATATATATATATATATATATATATATATGTAAATATATATATATATATATATATATATATATATATATATATATATATATATATATATATATATATATTTATAAATATATATGTACGAGATCGTTCCAAGTATAACATGGTGTTGGCGATTAACTTCCGTATGGGAGTGTACACAAGATGAAGTCACACATACTTGCGTCTGTCCGAGAATGTCGCCAATAAGAGGTGTCGGAAACGCGCCGCGACGGAATGCGGTGCGGCAAGAAGTCCGGTGATATCGATCAAGGATTGAAGCGTGAATGAGAAGGATTAGGAAGGGATTAAGGACAGACAAGCAAGCATGGCTAGATGGTCGGTACTGGCGCGATATTAACTCTTGAACCACCCGTGCGTTAGTGGTGTGGGATAGGGGAGACGGTCGCTCGGAACCTTCATCTCTCCTGGATACAAGTCCGGTACACACGAGAGATGAAGGCTCGAACCACCCGTGCGCTAGTGATGTGGGATAGGGGAGACGGTCGCTCGGAACCTTCATCTCTCCTGGATACAAGTTACACACGAGAGATGAAGGCTCGAACCACCCGTGCGCTAGTGGTTAGAGATAGGAGGGACGGTTCACATCTCTTGGATACGAAAGCATATTGAGGTTATATTTACTGATTCGGTCAAGTATGAAGGTTTTAATTTCAGTATTCAGATGAATATATTAAATTGTAAAGTATATAGTATAAAATTCTCTGTGAAATACTTTGAATTGTATAGCTAAATAGATACCCAACTCGTGCTTATTCCTGGTACAGACACCCTCCAGAGCTATGACAAGCATGAGGGTGAACTGTTTGAACTTTCAGTTCTGGTTGGAGGTGGAAATTCGGATTAAAATGTGGATAGAATTATCATGATCCTCGACTTTTACCTGGATGCCTGATATTCTGCGTTTTCCAATGTTTGCTGGAAATGTTGCACAAAAGAAGACTTCAATCATAGAGTGAAGAGTAACTCTCTTGAATCTATATTTCAACGCTTCAAAGAAAAGCTGCGAGAAAGAATACTCCTCCGACACGTATTTTACCGTGTGCTATTTACCGGAAGTGCTCAGAATGATTTAATTGGCAGACTTGGATACAAAGATACATATGTGTGAAATAAGATATCGAAGGATTTATGATCGAATTAATTATTTTATTGGAATTTTTGAATTTGATTTGAGGAATAATTGTTTTCTATTCGAGGAAATGTAATGTGAGAGGAGACTGATTTTTGTAAAAAAAAAATCAGTCAATTGTTGGAAAATATGGGTATTTTGTTCATACCTAACAAAAGATGAACAATAATTCGACAATCTAATTTTGGATGTTGGGAGATCATCAATAATCCTTGCAGTTTTACAACAAATGATATGGAAGCTGAACATTATTATCATTTTTTTTTCATTTTATTATTCTCTTTCTGTAATTGAATAATGGTTACATAGAGGTTGATACTGCTACAATATTCAAGACTAGAAAACAATTATGATATATATATATATATATATATATATATATATATATATATATATATATATATATATATATATATATATATATATATATATATATATATATATAAATATATATATATATATATATATATATATATATATATATATATATATATATATATATAAATATATATTCAAATATATATATATGTATATATATATATATATATATATATATATATATATATATATATATATATATATATATATATATATGTATATATTCAATATATCAGGTGGATACATAATAACATATGTCTGTGTGTTTATGCAAAAATCACATATTCCTACATGTACATGAAAAACATATATTCTCAATCAAGCATGATCGATTATTGGACATGAATTTTTGGGGTGGTAAGATCGCCCTTGAGGTGTCCCGTCCAAACGATCCTATCATTCATCCATAGCCTTAATTGGGGAACAATGATTTTGCATCAAAATTCGATGTTATTGAAAAAAAAAAATTAAAATAACACAAATAAATGGAATATCGAGATGATGAGGAGACTGGAGATATTTTTCCCGCTCAATGCAAATGTTTGAATAATTATAGAATATCCATTACCCGAATATTTATTGTTTGTCTAATTAGTTATTATAATTATTATTCTGTGATGTTGTAAGATCGCCCTTGTGGTGCCCCACTCATGACGATTCTACCTTCTCTCCTTAGCCACAATGGGAAAACAAAGATTTCGGTCGCACAAGAGGTGACAGTGAAAAAATTGAATCACCACAAACATTACACCCTCCCAAATGATAAGAACCCCGGAAATTAGGACCACCAATAGATTGTGACCCCCCTCCCCACAATAACGAGGACCCCAAATATCAGGTTCTTCGACCTGGCCTCGTTGCCTCTCACCTATTGACCTTTGACCCTGGCAGTCACTTCACCCCTGCACAAGATTGGGCTTTCTTAAAGTACGTATATTTTCACAGTTAGTTATATATATATATATATATATATATATATATATATATATAAATATATATATATATATATATATATATATATATATATATATATATATATAAATATATATATATATATATATATATATATATATATATATATATATATATATATATATAAATATATATATATATATATATATATATATATATATATATATATATATATAAATATATATATGATTTCAATAGCTTCATGGATGACCACCAGTAGGTAATTAAAATTGTATGATTTTTTTATACTGTTTGAAAATTGCGACCTCCCCCGGGACTTGAACCCGGATCTCCAGATTGCCGGTCTGACGCGCTGCTCATTACGCCAGAGAGGAAGATCTTCTTCAACAGTTTTATTTGTTGAAATCATTTGTACAGTCATACAATCTGACCGGCAATCTGGAGATCCGGGTTCAAGTCCCAGGGGAGGTCGCAATTTTTAAACAGTTTTGAAAAATCATACATATATATATATATATATATATATATATATATATATATATATATATATATATATATATATATATATATATATATATATATATATATATATATATATATATATATATATATATATATATATATATATATATATATATATATATATATATAGATATAGATATGAATATATACATAAATATATATATATATATATATATATATATATATATATATATATATATATATATATATATATATATATATATATATTTGAATATATATATATATATATATATATATATATATATATTTACATATATTTATCCATTTATATATATTAGAGATGTTATGTGAGTTGAAAGCAATGCGGAAGGATTAATGAGATATTTTCGAGTCTGGATTTGTTGGTTCTAATCAATCCGAAAGGAAAAACTTGATATTTAATATTCTCTTTGGAAACCGAGAAATACACTCACTTCTGATGAAATTGATGGTAAATTATTCACTTCATCTCATCAATAATCGAGTGGTTGTAAAAGATACTCTGAGAGTACCAGAAATGAAGTTTTCGCAACTTTTAGGTTAAATAATTGAAAGCATAATTTCATATCTTCAATAATAGCTTATATTTCCTCTCACATTTTTATTCTATATGCATGTATACTAATACACTTACGTGGAAGAAAATTCAAACTGTACGAATTTCAAAACTGAATGTAAAATTTCGTCCATTAATTCAAAAGGATTATAATTTATTGAATTGATTGATCAATTACAAGTATATTGGACGTAAAGACCATTCTGGAATTTGTTTTATCCTCAGTTACCGTACAGACATTGGGCGCCAATCAATCCTGGGTAAATCAATATGATTGTGGAACCAGCTTCCAAAAGATGCAATAGAAAAGACTAAAAATATAGCTGACTTTAACCAGATGTTGGCTTATTAACCAACAGCATCAAATGATTCAGTTATGCATAAAAATAAGTTAATGTGTAATGCAAACCATAGATGTACCTCCTACCGTGTATACTTTCTAAATAACCACCTAAAAGAGTGGCATCCTAAAGTTGTATAAAATTGCAAATACAGGTAAATCTTTTTTTTCTTTTTTTTTCTCTTGGTCACATACACTGATACAGTGATACAGAAAGAAAAACACAATTAAAAAATAAAAAATATCCACAAAGCCCTTCAAAAAAGGCCTAACTGTGGGTTAAAATAGTGAATTATAAGTACAATTCAAATTCAGACGTATTTCTCAAACATTGAAAGTAATAGAGTAGTTGAAGTAACATAACATAAGTAGTCAAGTAACATCAAGTGGCAATAAAAGTAGTTAGTTGTACAAGATTGTAAGAAAAAAATAATTACATGAAACCAGTATTAAGACACTTTGATTAGATAAGTATTTCGGCTTAAAGACACATAATAGTATATTTAAATTACTTAATTAATCACTACTCTGTTTCAACTTCCTGTTAAAGGTCCATATCTAGTGATATGAACGTTGTGAAGGGCGATATTTCTCTCCGAACTATAAACATTACGACAGCTGTCTTCGGATATCATCCTAATTATTTCATGTTTTAATTTTAATAGAAAAAAAATCCGTATTTCGTCATGAAAAAAATAAAGTTCTTGTGAAATAAAAAACTGTTTTTATGAATATTGGGTAAAACGACGCTCTGTATTGATGGCTACGATCTATTGGCGTCGATGGATGATGATTGAGATGGTAGGAAGATGGGATGAACCACGAGAAAAGAAGAGGAGAAATTGTAAGGAGAAGAAGACAACAAACATTTTTCAATCATTTTGACTTTTTTTATGGTTTTCCACAGTCGACAGAGCAAATACTTGGATAAAGTACGATGCGATGTTTCTAGATAATAGAAAAGACTCGGTCGTGGCCTGTTGTTAAGGAACCATCCCACTATTATGGAGCGTCCTCTGTGTTCTGTTGTTGTTGTTGTTGTGAAGCTACATACGAGTGGAATGGGGGTCTTTGCTATCGCTCATCTAACTACTCACTCAAGTCAGGAAATGGTGAGGGAGGGAGAGGGAGGGAGAGGGAGGGGTTAGTGGAACTATTCTATTCGTACTTGTAACCACAAGAAAAGAAGAGAAGACATTGAAAGAAAAAGGAGACGAAAATCTTTTTTCATTTGTTCTGACTGTTTTTTTCGTGGTTTCCCACAGTCCACGAAGCATATACTTGGATAAAGTACAAATTGACCAATTAGTGGAGTGAGGCCTAATTCACTCATTTTTTTGTCAATTTTGTATAATGATAAAGATTACATTTACTGTTAATGGAAAGAAGTGAGCATTGCCCAAGAGACTTAGTTCAAAGTGGAAGATATCAACATTCGTGTGTTTTGTTCACTTTCAATACCAATGCTGGTAATGTCCGAATATATCACAGAAACGTTTTTTACTAATAATGTGTTCCGGACTTTCAGAAACTGAAAGATATTTATCTGCAGCGGAAAGTTATGGTCACCGACAGCGCAGTCCTGGTGTTGAATTTCATTGGTTTTAAATCATTCAAAATGGGGTGGTAAGATCGCCCTTGTGGTGCCCCGTCCAAACGATCCTACCTTACATCCGTAGCCTCAATTGGGGATCCATGATTTTGTATTCATTTTGTAAGTTTTTTTCAAGGCAGAAAAAGGTTGCAATTCACAATACAACGAGATTTGCGATGATAAACGCCACTGCATCTTTCAAAAGTGTTGAACACGGGAAGTTATATAGCCACAAGATTATGTAATTAACGAAAATTTAACTATTATTCAGTTGGTACCACTACGTACATCGCTCGTGGATAGAAGTATATGTGTCCAGAATGAGTGGAATGGACGAAGAAGAAGAGTTGAAATCTAGAGAAGACAAAGAAGAATCGAAGAAAATAAAGATGGACGTCGGAGAAAAGAGTGGAGTATTTTCTTTCCATACACAAGTGAATGTTCAAGTAGAAGAAGGAAGGAAGATGCGGAAGAAAAGAAGAAAATAAAATGAAGAAAGAAAAATTGAAGAGCGGGAAAAGATCCGGAAGAAGATTAGATCTTGTTTTTCATAACGAATTTTGAATAAACTTATCACTATAATGTATACTACGTGCTGAATGGGCCATATTGTATCTAACTATGGGCCTATGGGACATATACGAGATCTATTGATTTATCTAATTCCGTAACGATCAATCTGAAATCCTGTAATGTATCATTATTTGTTGTAATATTTGTTTGATATACTAGAATTACTAATTCGTTGATAATTGAAAATGATGGCTTACTGCCATACTCAAATGTAATGCTAATTAATAAGTTATATTGTAAAATATGTAAATTGTGTACCGATTTCCTCGAAAGAGGGTTAAAGGAATAAACACTTCTACTACTACTACTACTATCTTAGGGGTGGTGAGGTCGCCTTTGTGGTGCCCCCTTCAAACGATCAGAAACTTTCATCTCTTGCCTTCATACAAAAACAATTACCTTGAACCGAAACTCGTGGCCGAGTGGTAACACACTGAACCGTCATTCGGGAGACCGGGGTTCGATTCCCGCCCTGGTCGACCATCCTAACAGGGTTTTTTCGTGGTTTCCCTCTGTCATTCAGGTTGATACTGGGATGGTTCCTAAACAACAGGCCACGACCGACTTCTTCCCACCATCCAAAAACACATATTGAAATAACCTTTCATCTCATAATCCCATCATCTCATTCATCATCCATCGACGCCAATAGATCGTAGCTATAGTGCGTCGCTAAAACCCAATATAGAAAAAAAATAACCAAGTAAACAACTTGTTAAAACAGCGAGTGTAAACACGGCTGTCCGGATGGCACGCTGGGGACGCGTGCTCTCTCTCTCTCTCTCTCTCTCTCTCTCTCTCTCTCTCTCTCTCTCTCTCT
>OZ023337.1:31692247-31704747 GCA_964007535.1 Brachyptera risi
TCGACTAGGCATATCTAATTGTGAGGGTATTACTTATTCATTGCATTTTAACACAAGTTCATAGTATTTGTAGTTCTTGAGATATATGTGGCAAAAGTGCACCCTGTAAATCTGTCCAAGATGCGAGCTCAAGTAAGCCTTCTCGACCAATCAGCCGTCATTATATATCGTGATGTAAGATACGGTAATTAAATAACCAGTATTATTCTTCGAGTATACGTATACTTGAATCATCCGTGGATACTCTTCTGAAATCAGGAATTTTAAGGCGTTGCTAGGCTGTGTCTGAAAGCTCTAAATATCACCTATTTAACTTGCTAGTTCGACTGACTAACTACGTGTACCACAAGGCCTCGTGGATTTTATGATAATTTGCTGGTATTATTGTATGTTGATCTATACAAGTAATAGATGTAATGCAATCTGTGAATCCAGCTCTTCCCAACTGTGTTAAGCAATATATGGGGTAAATTTCATTTGAATTGGCCAATCTAAATTTAAAATACGTCTGTAAAAGCATTTAGTCCCCTAGTCAAGAGCCCTACTGCTATATTTACCATTTGATAACTGGATAATTACTCATCATCTATGAGAAAGATCAGAAACAATGCAAGTATACAACTATGTACTATTCATTGAAATACGAGCCTAATACGTACGATTTGATTTGAAATTGCGAATCTCATAAATGTACACGAAAGCGCTGATTCCATCATGGTGAAAACGGCCTAATGTTAAAAGGATAGGACTTACGTGCCATGTTGCTTATCCCGTTACGTTATTGATAGTCATAGACATAATGTAACAGTTGTAGAATAAAATGATATCAAAATGAATGAATGAATGATGCTAGAGTATTGAAGATTTTTAGCATAGAAATTCCGAGGGAGAATACTTTTTTTTTTTTTTTAATAACATCGAAACTTGATACAAAATCATTGTTCCCCAATTAAGGCTATGGATGAAAGATAGGATCGTTTGGACGGGGCACCACAAGGGCGATCTTACCACCCCATTTTGATTATTTAAAACTAATGGTCTTCAACACCAGGACTGCGCTGTCTGTGACCATAATAAGAATACAAAAATATATTCTTTCTCTTTTAATAATTTTATTCAGTGTATATTTATAAATTCTTTTGACAAGAATATAATGCTAGTCCGCAGTGTTTTGGTAATAATGTCGTTGGGGTCAATGACCGACGAATATGCGACGCATTTGACTCGCATTTTACGTCATCCTGAAAGAAGATTATTTTAAAAGGTTGCTAAAAACAAATAACACGACGTAACTGTATACCACTTTGTTCAGCATGTATTGCAAATACTTCTTTGAAAACTATTTTCATTTATTTATATTGGGTTTTAACGACGCACTATACTGATGACTAAGATCTATTGGCGTCGGTGAATGATATATATGTGATGGTGGGATGATGAGATAAAAAGTTATTTTATTAGGTGTTTCTGGATAGTGGGAAGGAAACGGTCGTGGCCTGTTGTTAAGGAACCATCCCAGTACAGACCTGAACGACAGAGAGAAACCACGAAAAACTCCTGTCAGGATGGTCGACCATGACGGGAATCAAACCCCAGTCTACTGAATGACGGTTCAACGTACTACCCACTCGATCACCCATCTCAGTGTGATGACAATTAAGATCTATTGGCGTCGGAAGAATGATTAATGACGTGATGGAGGTTTCTTATAGGTGATGGGAAGGATAGTGGGAAGGAAGCGGTCGTGGCTCACATTGCAGGAACCATCCTTCCATTCAGGCACATGAAACCTTCTATGTTATCATCCGTTACCATAGTAACTCGCACTTTTATTTCACATTCGAGTAATTAAAGCTCCATTTCCTTGCAGCTACATACAGGCTGGGACGTATTTTAAAGTATATTAAAACGTGATTATGATGGACTTGGGGGGGGGGGGGGGGAATTATAAAGTACATATTTGATTTCTCTCTAGTTCGATGATTCATACTTTTATTTTTCGTATGTGGAATTATGTCTTTCGTTCACAAACGTATACAAAAAAAGTCCCCCCCCTCCCCTCCCCCCCTCCCCTAGGAAGAGCTCTCAGTTTCTAGTTTAATCAAAATAAAATCACACACCAGTCCAGATTTTGCTGGAACGTACAAATGTACATATTAAATGTACGAATGTGAAATTAATGTTCATCGTTATACGTGAAAGTTTTGAAATCCTGAAGAGTAGACTATAATGTAAATGTACCAATGTGATGTAAAAAGGTATTAAAATCGTGGAGATATTTTCGTTCCAGTTAATTTCAAACACGAGCATTCAGCTGAATAATAAAAACTGCCGATTATCTGTGAATGGAGAAAATATAAAAAGGAAATTATGTAATGTAATATCAAATGAACAAGTTTTTATTGTCATTACACTTGTATCTACGAGATATGAAGGTTCCGAGCGACCGTCCCCCCTATCCCACAACACTAGCGCACAGGTGGTTCGAGCCTTCATATCTCGTGTGCAACTACTGTCTTGTATCCAGGAGAGATGAAGGTTCCGAGCGACCGTCCCTCCTATCCCACACCACCAACACACGGGTGGTTCGAGCCTTCATATCTCGTGTGCAACTACTGTCTTGTATCCACGAGAGATGAAGGTTCCGAGCGACCGTCCCTCCTATCCCACACCACTAACACACGGGTGGTTCAAACCTTCGTATTCAAAGGATACAAGCATATTCCGCATACATATATAATATCAATTTTATTTCTAGTAATTTGGGATGCATTACCGTACAGGTATATCAATTTTAAATCCCCCGTTTTATTATATTTATAATAAAAACTTGACTAATAAAAGCTGTAATTGTGATTTGCTTCTTGTGTGAGTCGAAGGAAAACAGCATGAAAAGCAAATCAAAACAAGCTATGAAGCAAGGAAACAGAAGTAGTGAAAATCAGAAATGAAGCCACGTATTTTATAACCAGATGGAGTTTATTGAATCATATAAAACGTGTTCGGTTTAATTATAGATTTTACTTCAGAATTTTCTGAATGAACGAGAAAAATGACATTAATGTAAGGCTTAGGGCCTACTTTGAGGGATTTTAGTTTCCGCAAGTGTGACACCAAACACAGATATAAATGATTATAAAAGTAAAACAGTAAAATATGTATTTAGTATTTATTTCATAGTAATACAAATTGTAAAATTAAATACAAAAATATACATTATACAATGAATATTATGAATAAAATTATGATAAATAAACACACATACAGACAAAGCTCTATAAGAGTGGAATGGAGTCTTCTCTCATGAATCTAATTGTTCGATTTTTCAAATTGATTTATTTTATTTAATAATTCAATTATTTGATTTTTAATCAAGGTGGAGGGAGTTGGTGCGAAAAAAGGAAGACTTGGGGGAAGATGAGGATGAAACAGGCTTGGCCAGCTTATTTTCTGGAGACCCGGTACTCTATAGTATTTTGGTGGAATGTGTTCCACCCCCTGACCCCAAATTTGGAATCTGAGATAGAAGATTATTATTATTATTCTACTTCAACCCTAGCTACTACAAGTAGGAGGCTGTCCAAAAATGACGTCCACATTTCGGGAGGGGGGGAGGGGGGGTAATCAAACATGTGACAATGTGTGACAAGGGGGAGGGGGGGGGGGGGTAATGTGACATCCTTATATAGACTACATGTTATTCGTATCTTTCCATTTTCAGGAAAATAAGTTGACGCCATATAATTTGTATGAAATTAAATTTTAATGCAGAGTTGATGCAAAATTACTAAAAAATGAAAAAAAACTTTTTTCTAATGTCCCAATCCCAGTTTTTCCAAATTTGCATGAATAATTTCATGGGGGGGTAAATATTGGCTGGTTTGTGACATCAGTGAAGGAAGGGGGGTCATCATCTCTATGACCAACTCGGACAAGGGGGGGGGGGGTCGATATACCCTAAAATTGTGTGACATCATTTATGGACAGCCCCTAGGGCCAGTAGGTTACAGAATGCACGTATTGTGAGACGAAAAGTGTGTATACAGATTATGTTTGTTTCGTTTACGAGTTACAGAATCGGGGTCCTCGGGAGACCAAATGTCAAATGTTGACTTCCAAATGACCTGCCACGCCAGTTGAAACCTTCCCAAACACACTGTTGCCAGTAGCACGCTAACGCAAACACCGCTTTCATGTTTTAAGTGTCTAGATGTTTATTTAAAACGGGTAAACATGAATCAAAGTCGGTCTATTTTCTTGACTTTATTTACAACACTGCGAGGAATCGACTTTTAATTGCTACACATAAAATCGAATAGCACTCGATTTATTAACTCGCCTCGCATTATTAACACAGGGGAAATGTATTTAGACTATTTATAATGTAAGACCGCGTTTTGCAAAACGATAAATTGTTGTAATCAAGATTACTATAGGAAAACGCCATATATGCGTTGTTGGACGAGCGGAAAGTAATGGTATGTCGACTTTTTTTGCAAAACTTCTGCCCACATTCGCCAATTGGGTGACATTCAAGTTGGAAATGGGTAAAAACTGCTTCGAGTGGTACCAATTTAGCACATTTTAGGGTTTTTCTCCGAAATGGCTGACCCGATCAAGCTGAAAAATTTCAGAAATGTGTATCAAAATGTAAATCAACTTCACGCAGAATTTCCTTTTCATAAAAAAAAACGTTTTCATCAAACGATGAATTGATGATGATGATAATTGTTTGTTTAACGACCCCACCAACAGCTAGGCTATAAGGGGGTACAGATGAGCAAGTGATGATGAAACTATGAAGTGATGACAAGTGAAAAGACGTTCACAAAAACCCATGCCTTATGCGGGACTCGAACCCACGCCCAACGGTGACTTCAGTTTTTGAAGATAATATTTCGTACCTCAAACTATAGGCCTAATTAATAGTTATCTTCGTGAAACCGGGTTCTCAAACTAATAGTTAGCTTCGTAAAATCAGGTTTTTAGGCTGATAGTTATAGCTTCGTAAAACCGCGGGTTAATAGTTAGCTTCGTGAAACTGGGTTCTCAAACTAATAGTTAGCTTCGTAAAACCGGGTTCTCAAACTAATAGTTAGCTTCGTAAATCACGGTTCTTAAACTAATAGTTAGCTTCGTAAATCACGGTTCTTAAACTAATAGTTAGCTCCGTAAATCACGGTTCTTAAACTAATAGTTAGCTTCGTAAAACCGGGTTTTTAAACTAGTTAGCTCCGTGAAACCAGGTTCTTAAACTCGTTAGCTTCGTAAATCACGGTTCTTAAACTAATAGTTAGCTTCGTAAAACACGGTTCTTAAACTAATAGTTAGCTTCGTGAAACCAGGTTTTTAAACTAGTTAGCTCCGTAAATCACGGTTCTTAAACCAATAGTTAGCTTCGTAAATCACGGTTCTTAAACTAATAGTTAGCTTCGTAAATCACGGTTCTTAAACTAATAGTTAGCTCCGTAAATCACGGTTCTTAAACTAATAGTTAGCTTCGTAAAACCGGGTTTTTAAACTAGTTAGCTCCGTGAAACCAGGTTCTTAAACTCGTTAGCTTCGTAAATCACGGTTCTTAAACTAATAGTTAGCTTCGTAAAACACGGTTCTTAAACTAATAGTTAGCTTCGTGAAACCAGGTTTTTAAACTAGTTAGCTCCGTAAATCACGGTTCTTAAACCAATAGTTAGCTTCGTAAATCACGGTTCTTAAACTAATAGTTAGCTTCGTAAATCACGGTTCTTAAACTAATAGTTAGCTTCGTAAATCACGGTTCTTAAACTAATAGTTAGCTTCGTGAAACCAGGTTTTTAAACTAGTTAGCTCCGTGAAACCAGGTTCTTAAACTCGTTAGCTTCGTAAATCACGGTTCTTAAACTAATAGTTAGCTTCGTAAAACACGGTTCTTAAACTAATAGTTAGCTTCGTAAAACCGGGTTTTTAAACTAGTTAGCTCCGTGAAACCAGGTTCTTAAACTCGTTAGCTTCGTAAATCACGGTTCTTAAACTAATAGTTAGCTTCGTAAAACACGGTTCTTAAACTAATAGTTAGCTTCGTGAAACCAGGTTTTTAAACTAGTTAGCTCCGTAAATCACGGTTCTTAAACCAATAGTTAGCTTCGTAAATCACGGTTCTTAAACTAATAGTTAGCTTCGTAAATCACGGTTCTTAAACTAATAGTTAGCTTCGTAAATCACGGTTCTTAAACTAATAGTTAGCTTCGTGAAACCAGGTTTTTAAACTAGTTAGCTCCGTGAAACCAGGTTCTTAAACTCGTTAGCTTCGTAAATCACGGTTCTTAAACTAATAGTTAGCTTCGTAAAACACGGTTCTTAAACTAATAGTTAGCTTCGTAAAACCGGGTTTTTAAACTAGTTAGCTCCGTGAAACCAGGTTCTTAAACTCGTTAGCTTCGTAAATCACGGTTCTTAAACTAATAGTTAGCTTCGTAAAACACGGTTCTTAAACTAATAGTTAGCTTCGTGAAACCAGGTTTTTAAACTACTTAGCTTCGTAAATCACGGTTCTTAAACCAATAGTTAGCTTCGTAAATCACGGTTCTTAAACTAATAGTTAGCTTCGTAAATCACGGTTCTTAAACTAATAGTTAGCTTCGTAAATCACGGTTCTTAAACCAATAGTTAGCTTCGTAAAACACGGTCCTTAAACTAATAGTTAGCTTCGTAAAACCAGGTTTTTAAACTACTTAGCTTCGTAAATCACGGTTCTTAAACTAATAGTTAGCTTCGTAAATCACGGTTCTTAAACTAATAGTTAGCTTCGTAAATCACGGTTCTTAAACTAATAGTTAGCTTCGTAAATCACGGTTCTTAAACTAATTGTTAGCTTCGTAAAACACGGTCCTTAAACTAATAGTTAGCTTCGTAAAACCGGGTTCTCAAACTAATAGTTAGCTTCGTAAATCACGGTTCTTAAACTAATAGTTAGCTTCGTAAATCACGGTTCTTAAACTAATAGTTAGCTTCGTAAATCACGGTTCTTAAACTAATTGTTAGCTTCGTAAATCACGGTTCTTAAACTAATAGTTAGCTTCGTAAAACCGGGTTCTCAAACTAATAGTTAGCTTCGTAAATCACGGTTCTTAAACTAATAGTTAGCTTCGTAAATCACGGTTCTTAAACTAATAGTTAGCTTCGTAAATCACGGTTCTTAAACTAATAGTTAGCTTCGTAAATCACGGTTCTTAAACTAATAGTTAGCTTCGTGAAACCAGGTTTTTAAACTAGTTAGCTCCGTGAAACCAGGTTCTTAAACTCGTTAGCTTCGTGAATCACGGTTCTTAAACTAATAGTTAGCTTCGTAAAACACGGTTCTTAAACTAATAGTTAGCTTCGTGAAACCAGGTTTTTAAACTAGTTAGCTCCGTGAAACCAGGTTCTTAAACTCGTTAGCTTCGTAAATCACGGTTCTTAAACTAATAGTTAGCTTCGTGAAACCAGGTTTTTAAACTACTTAGCTTCGTAAATCACGGTTCTTAAACCAATAGTTAGCTTCGTAAATCACGGTTCTTAAACTAATAGTTAGCTTCGTAAATCACGGTTCTTAAACCAATAGTTAGCTTCGTAAAACCGTCTTATAGAACGCATTCATCATAATGTATCAGTTCCCGCCAACCCTGTGCGCACGCGTCCGTTGCTGCGAGTACAGCAACAATAGCGTTTTCCCATCATTACATCACATCCGAGTTGTCCGAGTCTATTTCAGGAGAACACATCGCTCGGAAACATGCACAATCACTCGGATTCCGGACCGAACTATCGACTTTAAAATCAAATGTTGGCATCACAACTAATATTAAACTCCTAAATATTGGCGCCGTTGCCAAAATATTCGCGGCTACAAAAAAAATTAGTCAACCAATCATTTCGAGGGGTTTTAAAAGACGAAGTTTTCTTTCATTTTTTTTTTTTTTTATTATTATTATTATATTATGAACAAGTTCTGGTTGGGATAATCTGAAATAAAAGATCATCTGTATTATTCAAGATTTGCGACATAAAAACCTGGAGAGGTGATTAATAATATCCCTTCGTTCCCTTCTTTTTCTTCCCGCTTTCTCTCCCGACTTTCGAGGGGGAGATGTGTATTGCCAACTGACGATGACGAAATGGGGACGTGACGACACATTTCCGTTAAGAGGGTTCGATTGAAATTTCTGATACGAAATTGTTCAATGTCGGTAAAAGAACATCACAACCCTTACAAATATTTGAACTAATATCAATTAAAAATGTCAACTAATATATTTTGAATATTTAATTTCAATTTCATAAAGAAACATTGACGATATTTATTTCACCATTTCCGGAAGAGAATTAGAAATCATCATCTCAATTTCAGAAATTGAAATTTATTTATTTGTCCTCCAGCGCGGCCATTGTTCGATAAATCAACTCCCATGGACTCTTAAGGAGGCTCCGTCGAATTGACTGAGTACTTTGCATTCTCAGAATAGTTAAGGCGTTCTCAGTCTTCGTAGTGCTGAAAGTCTCCGCCAGGGTGATTTCACGGGTATGAATTATCAAAAAACATTCAACAGTCCAATACACAAAATTAACAAATACATCACAAGATGCAGACAATATTAATTTTGTAGAAAATGCTGATAAGTCGAATAATAAAATAACAAAGATGGAAAGGTAAGTTGCATGTAACAGTAACACTCGATGTTTTTGCCATTGATTTTCACCTCACAGCATACCGTTACATACAAATAACACGTAACATATTGTGAGTGTTCATTATGAATATACAGTATTTTATAAGATACTTCTCTGAATGGTGTGAAGCAGTTTCACTACAACATGTGCATCTGGAAAGCCACTACGATCGTTTATATATTGTGTTGACACTAATAATATTACACTGTGGGTGGGTTTCCTAGAGAATTTTCATGGGATACTGTCTCAAGCATTTCACTGTCTCAGAAATCATATATATTTATATGTTTTTATGAATAAAATAAACTGCCAATGAATAATACATTCCTCATTCGATAACCTTTTGATCGAAACCAATTGAGAAGCGACTTTTATATGTTTATATTGATAACTTTCGATCGAAATCAGAAACAGTTGATCATAAAAGTGTAACATGATCAGCATTTAGTATGGGTTATGAAAAAGGCAGAATGTGAAAATTTGTGGCGTACTAGGAAAACGCTATATACGCGTTGTTAAACGAGCGGCAAGTAATAGTATGTCGACTTCTTTGCCAAACTTCTGCCTAAATTCGCCAATTGGGTGGCATTCAAGTTATAAATGGGTACAGTAAATGGCACAGTAGCTGAGTGGTTAGCTCACTTGCTTCGTGATCCGGGAGGTGAAGGGACATATCGGACCCGGTTCGATCCCCGCCACCGTCCATCTTTACAGGGGTTTTTCGTGGTTTCCCTCTGTAGTCTAGGCTGATGCCGGGATGGTTCCTACAATGTAGGCCACGACCGCTTCCTTCCCACTATCCTTCCCACTACCCATAAAAAAAAAACTTCATCTCATCATCCCATCATCTCATTAATCATTCATCCGACGCCAATAGATCTTAGTAATCATTACAGTGCGTCGTTGAAACCCAATAAAAAAAATAAAAAAAAAAAAAAAAAATGGGTAAAAACGGCTTCGAGTGGTACCAATTCAGCACATTTCATGTTTTTTCTACAAAATGGCTGACCCGATCAAGCTGAGAATTTCCAGAAATGTGTACAAAGATATCATTCAATTTCACACAAAATTTCATTTTTTTTTTTTTGAAAATAAAAATATTTTCTTTTTTTCCGTCGTGTTATTCTAATGGGTATTTTTGAAATTTCTAAAATTTATAAAAATATAAGTTACCACCCGATAATGCCACAGAACTATACACATCTAAGGTAGATGAGGAACCATAATGAAAATAATTTTGAAGTTGATAGCTGTAGCCGTTTGACCTGTGGAGAACCGACAAAAAAACCTTAAAAAAAAACAACATAAAAACGAACACCAATTTTTTTCAGTATGTCAAATTGAATCATCGCTAAAGCTCGTCTAAAAATGTTCCATAAACTTGAATCGAATGAGAGGAGTGTGTATAGGCTTCTGTCAAGTAACAAACGACAAACAATCGTTACCATAGCAATACAGCGAACTGGTGGACTACCAAACATTCTGATTGTTCAATTCCAAGTGCTGGACATTGTTGTCTGTCTCTTTCAACAATGAGTGACGTCAGTTGAGAATACCCTATAGGTTACATCACAGCAACCGTGCTGTAATCACAACTGAGGGACATTTGTTGAACTTTCGTTCTGTTCGTTCTCTGGAAAGTGAGTCGGAGACACAATTTTCTCTTTTCACATCAATATGTTGAGAGTAGATATTTCTTAAAGGACATCACAACCCTAGAAACTAGATTTTAACGAGTAATGACGGTATTTATTTCCTCAATTTTAGAGAAAACTAGAAATCATCATCTCAAATTAAAAAAATTAAATCAATTTCTTTTTCGGGACTATTAGTCATGACGTAGGCATTACCGATTCTATATAGAAACATCAACAGAATCTAGTGATGTCTACGTCACGACTCACAAAAAGAGTCAGGTCCTGGAGGACAAAAAAAATAAATGTTAATTTCTGAAATTGAGGGGATGATTTCTAATTCTCTTCTGGAAATGGGGAAATGAATATTTGTTTATAGAATTGAAATTAATTATTTCAATTTTTACATTCAATCCATAGTTTTTTTATTGTGATAACTTTTGAACGGTATAAGATATCAAAATTCTAATACGCGAGAAACACTAGTAATTTTAATGGCTTCAAGATGATATAGATTGTAACCATATAACTCATGCCACATGATTGTCAAGCTTATACAGCCGAAAAAACACATTTTTCAGCTGTATATGCAGTGGACAATTATTCAGACGAGCTATAGCGAGGATTCAATTTGACATACTGAAAAAAATTGGTGTTCGTTTTTATGTTTTTTTTTTTTTTTTAATTTTAATTTTTTTTTTCGGTTTTCCACGGGTCAAACGGCTACAGCTATCAATTTCAAACTTTTTTTCATCATGGTTCCTTATCTAACTTAGATCTTTATAGTTTTGTGGTATCGGATATCAACTTTTTTTTTCATGAATTTTAGAAATTTCAACAATACCCATTAGAATAACACGGCGAAAAAAAATAAAAAAAATTTCATTTTCAAAAAAATTGAAATTTTGTGTGAAGTTGAATAACATCTTGATACACATTTCTGAAAATTCTCAGCATGATCGGGTCAGCCATTTTGAAGAAAAAACATGAAATGCGCTAAATTGGTACCACTCGAACCCGTTTTAACCCATTTATAAATAAAATGTTACCCAATTGGCGAATTTAGGCAAAAGTTAGGCAATGAAGTCGACACACTATTACTATCCGATCGTCTAACAACGCGTATATAGCGTTTTCCTAGTTGTATGTAACGGTACGCTGTGAGGTGAAAATCGACGGCGAAAATATCGAGTGCTACTGTAACATACGAGTGTCTTTCCACCTTTTTATTTCATTTTTCGACTTATTATATGCGACATGACTTGAATAGTCAAACTTATATCATCTTGAAGCTATTATAATTATCTGTGTTTCTCGCCTATATTATAATTTTGATATCTCATACTGTTCAAAAGTTATCACCAAGAAACTGATATTTCGCTAAATCGACTCCCATGGACTCTTAAGAATGTCGTCTGACAGATTACAGATTTCTTCGTCACGGAACATTAGGTTCTATCCTAACGAAGTTCCACTATGCAAACAAGTCCGCGTCTTCAAAGGGTCGCCGTCGGCAAGAATCATCATTCACATTGCTTGCTTCGTGTGTTTTTTCTGATCGGTGATTAAAGGTTCATCAGTTTGAACTTTATTGGATATTAGTTATGTGGCCTTAATATCAACGCTGCTTCATTTGTGTTGGACCTTTTACACCTGACACATATTTTACACACATTGTAATATCTATTTACTAGGAAAACGCTATATACGCGTTGTTAGACGAGCGGAAAGTATTAGTATGTCGACTTGTTTGCCAAACTTTTGCCTACATTCGCCAATTGGGTGACATTTAAGTTGTAAATGGGTAAAAACTGATTCGAGTGCTACCAATTTAGAACATTTCATGTTTTTCTTCGAAATGGCTCACCCGATCAAGCTAGGAGTTTTCAGAAATGTGTATCAGAATGTAACTCAACTTCACGCAAATTTTTTTTTTTTCCTAATACAAATATTTTCTTTTTTTCTCCGCTGTGTTATTCTTATGAGTAATTTTCTTTCTTGGTATTGGTGTTGTTTAATTCTATCTTTTATGGGTTTTTTGGTTTGCCCGACGTAGACCAAACCACAGGAACAAGGGATGTTATAGAAGGAGGAACAGCTTATTATCAGGAGTGGCTAAACACGCTCTCAGCAGTGACAAGAATGAAGAACACCGAATACTATACGACGATACAACAATTT
>OZ023337.1:31707247-31713326 GCA_964007535.1 Brachyptera risi
CAATACTTGTTCTTAACATAATATGGAACTTCGCACTAATGACCGGATCTCTCTTTCTGTCAACCTATTTTCATTTCCATTTTCAATTCTCGATATCTTTTATATTTGTATCAAGTGAAAATAATACACCCATATATAACTCTTGGTGAGAGTGTTCATTAAACAAAGCATATGCGCACAACAAACCTGTAATTTTTTTTGGGGGGGTGGGGGGGGGGTTAACGACGCACTATACTGATGGCCACGATCTATTGGCGTCGGTGGATGATGAATGAGATGATGGGATGATGAAATGAAAAGTTATTTTATTATGTGTTTTAGATGGTGGGAAGCAGTCGGTCGTGGCCTGTTGTTGAGGAAACATCTCAGTATCAACCTGAACGACAGAGAGAAACCACGATAAAACCCTATCAGGATGGTCGACCACGGCGGGAATCGAACCACGGTCTCCCCCCGAATGACGGTTCAGTGTGTTACCACTCGGCCACGCGTCTCGATAAACCTATACATTGTACAAATAGGCGCCTTCCATTCGGTCTTGAACAGTCTATATGCGTCAACCCCCGTATTATGGACACATCGTTAATTGGTTGTTTTCCAATAACGTGAAGATGAAAAGACCCCCCCTCCCCCTCCCCCCCCCCCCCCCGCTCTTTGTGTGCGGCTTACCGGCTACGGCGGCTCATTAGCACGCTTGTAAGCACGCAATTAATTAGCATCGGTGTGTATATGTGTGTGTGTGAACTAGCTAAGCACGTGCTTGTGTGCGATACTAACCCGCGATACACGCTTGTGTTGCGGGAGACGAATTTTTGTGGTAGAAAGATATTTCTTGTGGAATGTGTATATAGGCCTTACTGGTTCGTGTTAGATGTTTGGAATTATTATAACCAGCACTGTTAGCTCAGTGGTGACGTGCTGGCACTATGTGACATGAAGTTGAGGGTGGATCGGGCCTGAGTTCGATTCTTACGACCGTCCATCTTTACAATTTTTTTTTTTTTTGTACCGTTAGTCAACCATACGACCGATCCTTCTCATTACCTGAGGAATTTTCATCCCATCATTTTATCATATCCATTCATCATTCCTCCGACGCCAATAGATCTTGGTTATCATCAGATTGCGTCAATAAAACTCAATACAAATTAAAGCATTGTTTAGGGGTTTTGTTCAGTAGATCGGGTGATATTTTAGTTGATATAGACCTTACTAAGACCCAGTATTGCCAAGGCCAGTTAGTATTTATCTGAGAGTTGGTGAAAACAAATACCACAGGTAACCATGGTGATAACAAGTTTGAACTGTCAGATAAAGGCTAACTAGACTTGGTAATACCGAGCCTAAGAGTTTCAGGGTTAATAATTTTCCCAAACTCGTACATTTGGTGTACACCTGATTTCAAGGTTACAGAAGATTTGAGAGTGATTTTCTGGATTTCAAACGACTTCCAAGGGATTTCAGGATGTTTTTAAGGGATTTCAGGATGTTTTCAAAGGATTTCAGGATGTTTTCAAGGGATTTCTAAGGACAATTCCAAGGGATTTCTAAGGACTTCCAAGAAATTTTAGGATGTTTTCAAGGGATTTCAAAAGATTTCAGGGGATTACGAGAGATTTCACGGCAATTGTACACCAGATTTAAGGAACTGTTAACCTCTCGGTCTCTGATTTAGTTTATAGAATATCATTGTCAAAAAACTTGAATAAATGAAATAATGAATATAAATAAGTACCATTACACATGTTTGTGTGTGTGTGTGTTCCTTGAATTCAACACATGGACCTATTTTGAATTTCTTTGATGAAAAATTCTCGCAACAAACAATCTATTCTATGGTGAGGTAATTTGTTATGGCAGGGGGAGGGGAGGGGTAAAGTGGGGAGGGTACATATGGATCATTTGGAACCAATGCATTGCTAGAAAACTTCTAAAATACATCTTTCGACATCGATATATTTACAAACTGTGAATCTAAAACCTTTGTGTTCAGAAGCCGAGCGTCAGAGAGACTTTTGATATTGTTGGTGGAAGGGCCGTGATGGAAGTGCCGTGTTTTTTTTTAAGAAAAAAACCATAAAAATAGCTATTCATCGGAATGGAAGTAGGTTTTAGATTGGTTTTAGTTCAAATTAAATTAATTCAGAATGTTCGTTTTGTTAGCTAAGTTAGCTTGAGTTATTTAGTTTAGGTTAGATTAATCATCAAATCAAATCCGATCAATTATCACCTTACTGAAATAACCTTTCATCTCATCATCTCATATATCATTCACGAACGCCAATATATCTTAGTCATCAGTACAGTGCGTCGTTGAAACCAATATAAATTAATAAATCTTTCTCTATAGACCGAATCTACACCTCTTCTTACTCTTACGTCTACTCTCTATTCATCTCCTTCTCAAAACACCGCATTAACCTGATTCCTATCCTTGTCCACTCTATTCATCTTCCATTCCTGCTTCTCTTTCTCCTTGCACAACATCAATTTACTCGAAAACAATAACAGATGCTTAGTCAAGTTCAAAGTTCAATGACCCTAAACAAAGAAGCACCAAATTTATCATCTATAGATATAAGCTGAACACAACCCTTTGATTGGACAAGACGTATTGGAAAGCGCAATAATAATCTAGAAGGCAGTGAACCCTTAAGGTCCAACCAAAGACCTTAGTATCTAAGGTCTTTGGTCCAACCTCCATTACCTCATGGTCATAAAAAAGCCATGAATTTTTGTCAGTCGATTCGTTTTGATGTGCTCGATAATAATATCCAAACAGATGATAGGCTAATCGGGATAAATTTAGAGATATATCAATTCAAATACTGGATGTTTCCCTATCATTCAACACGCAACCTTCAAATTTCATGCGTTTTTATCATTTAACAGATCATTAGAGTACACTAAAAGTAATGACATTCAATCAAAAAACTTGTTTTATTGTAAATGAAGATATTATGAATAGAATTATATAAATAAATATATAGGTACCCGCTCTCATTTATGAATGAAAATCATTTTAAGAAGAAAAGTAATTGATTTTTCATCAAAATGAAGTCAAAATAGCAACTTAATATTTCATTCAAGCACTGTAAGTCCTGCCCAAAAAATATGACAGTGTTTCTGATGCAATTTCAATTCAAGAATACACATGTCCAATAAAGCTTGACTCAAATTTCCCCAATGTAGAATTAATTTCAAAATTATTTTTTGACTCTTCTGACCAAACGGCTATTAGACTTTAATAGGCTCGGTGACCATGGTGACTTTGAGGGGGATCCACTCACCGCGTAGCATTTTCAGTGTCAACATAACATATAGACGATCGTAGTGGCTTTCCGGATGAATATGTTGTATGCTATTTGTGGAATTAAAGAGTATTATATTGATACAGATAATTTCAGCATGACATAATATACTAAGGTTGAATCCAACTAATTCTTTCATTGGAAGTAAGTGCTAATTTACTATAAAATGGTTTGAGAGCCCATAGTGGAAATGTTTCAAACCATTCAGAGAAGTATCTTATAGAATACTGTCGATCCATAATAAACATTCACAACATGTTACGTGTTATTTGTATGTAACGGTACGCTGTGAAGTGAACAAAAATACAAACAAATAACATAAAAATGATAGCAAAAATATCGTGAGAAAAAACAAAAATCCAGTTTAATTGGATATAAAAGTGCACCAACTTCAAGATAATTTCATGCCCTTTGATCATTTTGATATTCCATGTTTAGGAATTCATTCGGTTTTAAGAAAAATAACGTCAATGAATACAAAGACCGTGATACAAATGCATTGAATTATTATCTTAAAACTGATTGAATTTACAAAAATAGAAAGCCACATTAATCAAAGAACATACGATTAACTTGATTAACTTGCACAGAATTATGGTCACAGACAGCGCAGTCCTGGTGTTGAAGTTCATTGGTTGTAAATAATTAGAATGGGGTGGTAAGATCGCCCTTGTGGTGCCCCGTCCAAACGATCCTATCTTTTATCCATAGCCTTAATTGGGGAACATTGATTTTGTATCAAGTTTAAAAGTTATTAAACTAGGCAATCGCGTTATGTGTTTCCGCGCTGATGGATGAGCTGGAACATATCAACTTATCTTTGGATTGGTTATTATTTCAACCTTGAGATCCAAACCATTACATCACTGCCATCTTATTTCCTGATGAATCTCTATGATAATAAAGAAGGCTGTTTAAATCGTTTTCAATTAATTGGTGACACCTGTTGCTTGGATTTAATTGGTTTCTCAATAGCTTTGAGTGATTTAAAAAAATTGGATTATACATTTTTCCACATCAAAACGGCTGATCTTATTAGACTGAAAGTTCGGAATTAGGTGTATAATCATTACACTAAAATTTCCTGAAAATTTGAATTCTCTCGAAGGAAATATTTTTTACGATTTTTTTCCTCCTGGTTATTCGTATGAGATTTTTGAAAATTTTGAAATGAGTTTTCTCAGAAGTGATTCAACCGATTGCGCCTCAAAACTCTACAGTATCGATTTGAATGAGGACACTTGTGTACGCCAAATTTCAACTGATTATGAATTCATGTTTGCCCATGTGGAGCGCGAAAAAAATAACAGGTACTTTTTTTTCGGGTATGGTGAAATTGTGTCTTTGCTTCGCTCATCCAAAAAAAAAAAAAATAGTTGAAACAAGCATACTTTTTATCCAACGAAAATGTTTCGTGAACATAGGAAAAGAACAACTAAAGATAAATTTCTCCATTCGAATCTGAGCACTATGCTCGCAAGGAGAACCAAGATATATATATATATATATATATATATATATATATATATATATATATATATATATATATATATATATATATTCAAAGTACTCTAACCTGTGAAAGGATTCCAATGTTGACTTGTTATATACAGGAAATATATACACACTATTGCTATAACCAGTATTCCAACCGCATTGAAAGGTCTATTGAAATTCAAGTACAAGAAAAGCCATGCCACGAATCTACACGTATACCATTCGATCACGCACACACGCACGCACACACGCACGCACGCACATCTGACACTGAATGATCCCGAGCGTCTCTTGTTCACCTTGAGAGAGTGTGACAGATGTGACAGCGTCGCGAACTGTCACAAGACGCCGTGGAAAGTGACAGCTCTGAATGGTAGCAATTGAAACAGTCTGTCGAGGGTGGTTTATACACACGTCACTGTTGGGTTGTTGGTGTGACGTCACTGGGTGACATGTGGGGGGGGGGAGGGTGAAAGTCGAGAGAGTAAACGTTTTAGTGGGGGTGGTGTGTTGTGTACTTGTATTTAGGGTGGAAGTTTGTCTATTAATATAGTAATGATGAGAGTCGGATTTTTGGGGATGATTGTGGATTTTTACGGTATTAAATAATATCACAACCCTAAAAAAATAAGGCACTGTATACTGTGAAAGATTTTTATTCCATATCATAAAATTATTTATTGTGAAAATTGAATTTATTATGACATTTATTTAGTGTAACATCTTATTGGCATTGTAACATTTCATTTATTTTAATATTTCTCTCTTTTAGTTATTTAGACGAGTCTCATACCGTGGTAAGAATGTATATTTTTATTTTTTGTGACGTGACAGACAAATGAATGAATAAATAAATGAATGAATAAAACTGAATTTCATCAATGATGACGATGTTTTTTTTCCTGATTTTTGGAGAGCAAGAAATCATCATCTCAATTTCAGAAATTGGAATCAATTAAACCATTTTTTTTCGAGTCGTGACGTAGACATTACTCGATTCTATTTTTGGGAGACAAATAAATCGATTGAAATTTCTGAAATTGAGTTATATATATATATATATATATATATATATATATATATATATATATATATATATATATATATATATATATATATATATATATATATTCATTCATTCATTTATTCAACTATCACTATATTGATAGTATATCATACTACTTAAACAGACGACAGAATTATTTTTCAAAGATTCATACCTAATATTCCAGTCTCTGATAGCAAGAAAACTGAGTTACAATTCATATCAA
>OZ023337.1:31713526-31718526 GCA_964007535.1 Brachyptera risi
GAATATCTGGATAGTCATTTTTAAATGAATTATGTTTGTTCCATTACTATAACGACTCATTACTAATAATATATAATATATAATTTAATATATATATAATAATATATAATAATATATACATATATATATAATATATATAATATAATATATATATATATATATATATATATATATATATATATATATATATATATATATATATATATATATTATATTATATATAATATATAATATATAATAATATATAATAAATATTCCCTGGCACTAAAAAACAGTATGAATATTTCACACAGCCTCCACTTAAGCCTAGTTCACAATTGAAATAGTGATTATGGAATATGGAATATGATATAGTGTTTAAGCGAAATGGATGATGGCGTTTCCATGTAACCGTTCACAATAAGAAACTGGTTATAGTGATTAGGTCATAAGTCATAAGAAATTTAAAAAATCAATTTCTTATGACTTATTCCTTATAACCTTCATGACAAGCCAAATTCTGACCAATCAGATGATGTTACTACTGTAGTTAAGTGGCTTACCGTTATGTATTTCGGGCATTTTATTTTCTCTGAGACTCAAATCAGACATTCTCAAGGAATAAATGTCAAAATGACTTTTGACTGTTGCTGCAAGGCCTGATATATTTTTTTTCTAAATAATAATAGAATAATAATAGAATAATCTAGAAGGCCTTGGTTGTTGCCACTACCACTGAAATTCGAACCGTTCAAGATAAAATGATGATTTAGGTTGGCGGTGAACCATTGAAATAAGAGGCTATTATGGCCCATCTATGTCACTATACACTATAACACTATTGCTATTTCATAATCACTATTCCAGATTTCAATTGTGAACCAGACTTTACTCACGCAGAACCAACCATTCTCACGCATTTCCACCTCTCCAGCTCCAGCCAATCAGGAGCGAGGATTCCAGACCGTCTCTCATCACTCTCCTCGAGCTTACATTTACGACCGAACTTACGACCTGCTTCAACATTGTTGCCAATTAGTTCACGATGAAAGCTCTGCCCGGCCGCGAATTTACTCGACTTCATTCTCGGGACAAGAATATATTACAATGTTTAATTATGAAATTTAATTAAAAATGTATGAAAACTGATGAAACCGAAGCGATAAAGTGTATTCATTTGAATCGATTTTTTAAATATAATATATATATATATATTATAATATATATATATATATATATATATATATATATATATATATATATATATATATAAATACATATATATATATATATATATATATATATATATATATATTATATATATATATATATATATAATATAGAGT
The DNA here is from genome assembly GCA_964007535.1 of Brachyptera risi. Lineage (NCBI taxonomy): Eukaryota > Metazoa > Arthropoda > Insecta > Plecoptera > Taeniopterygidae > Brachyptera > Brachyptera risi. Next base: position 31,714,852 of record OZ023337.1, read on the forward strand.
ATATATATATATATATAGATATATATATATATATATATATATATATGTACATATATATATATATATATATATATATATATATATATATATATATATATATATATATATATATGTATATATATATATATAAATATATGGTGGTAATAATATATGGTAGTAACGTAGAACCTACGTAAGCACATATATATATATATATATATATATATATATATATATATATATATATATATATATATATATATATATATATATATATATATATATATGTATATATATATATATATATATATATATATATATATATATATATATATATATATATATATATCGGGCTTAACGACGCACTGTACTGATGACTACGATCTATTGGCGTCGGTGAATGATATATGACATGATGGGATGATGGGATGATGAGATGAAATGTTATTTTATTAGGTGTGTTTTTTTAGATAGTGTAAAGGAGTCGGTCTTGACCTGTTGTTAAGGAACCAACCCAGTATTGACCTGAACGACAGAGGGAAACCACGCTGTCAGGATGGTCGACCATGACGGTAATCGAACGCCGGTCTCCTGGATGACGGTTCAGTGTATTAACCACTCGATCACTCGTCTCAGTATGACAATACGAGCACGTGATGACCGAGAAGGGTGGAACAGTCGCTAGCGTATTGAACTGTCGTTCAGGAGGCCGGGGTTTCATTGTAACGACTATTTTGACTAAACCGATTTTCATACATTTTCAAACGGTGCACCTGAAGAGCGTATATCGGAATAAAGTCGACTTGGTTGTGTGACATAGGTTTCCCCCTCCCCCCCAGGATTATCACAGGGTTTCGTGTAATCGAGAGCAATAAACTCACTCGACGCCGACATGAGTGGCGTCGCGGCGCCCCTCATGTGCGGTGCCTTCTATAAGCAAATCCTTTCTTCGCTTGAATATCGCTTTCTACTGCCTCATTTATCGGTTCCGAACGTATTCAATGATGCCACTTAGCGGTGAGAGAATTACAAGGAACAATAAATCTGTAGATGTATTAAATCCATGTATTTCTGGTTTATTGCACGAGTTAGGGAATATACATGTTCCTCAGATTTAGTTTCAATCAGAATGAAATGAATGATATTTTAAACAGATTCGATAATTTGGAGTCAAAAGAGTTGAAAAAATTAAAAATGAGCTCAGAATTTAATGTGTTTTAAATGTGAATTTAATGGTTGATGAGACGTGTGTAATTATGAAAATAATTTTTATTCCTCCATCAATTTTCAAAGTACTTAATTTTTTTTTTTTAATAATTTTTATTTTTTTTTGAAATCATTTTATTCTACTTAATTTTACTTTTCCATCAATTTTCGAAGTTATTATCATAGTTATTATTTTATCTTGATAATCTCCGGTCCAATTCACCATATATTCATGGAAAAGACTTGTGCAATAATTTCAGTTCCTATAATCTGAGTGCAAACTCAAGATCTCTTCTTTATTGCACTCAGTAATATATTTTCCTTTTCATCATGTGTTGTTGGTAATTTTATTGTTATTGTTGTGATCTGTTGTATCTGACAGTTGTGTAATCTGTGTTTCATGTAATCTTTTGTCTATTGTGATATGTTAATTAAAATCAAAGGAAAATAAATGAAATGGATAGAATAGAATAATTTCACAATACAATTTTCAAATTGATATATTTGTACCCAAATCTATAAACTATGATGTATCCAACCCTCTCTACAACATCCCTGAATAATATCCATAAATACCAATTATTCATTAATCACCTATTTAATAAATGTTGAAATCACCTGTTGCTATAACTACTGTAGGAAATGAGTCTTCAACCTGATGAATAGTGACACGGTCGCACGGTTTTTCCGTCCCGGTAAATCGTGTTACTATTAGATTGCCAAGTGACATATTCAAGCCTAATAGGTCCAATGTTACAAATTTCTATATTACACTTCTATTTTTTTTCTTTTTCCTTCTTTTTTATTACTTTATTCACTACTAACTTCACTAATCCCTCATTTCGTTCACGAATGTGTAATAGTAAATTTGGAGAAAACTCAGGATCGACACTACGTATTAGTATTTCCGATCCTGACGTGGTTTTTCGTGGTTTTCCACAGTCTGCGAAGCGAATGCTTGGACAAAGTACTAATTGGTCATTGACCTTCAATTTGTAGAGTGATGTATAGGCCTAATTTTCCTGATTTAGACCCATCACTCATATTCTTTGTCCAGTACTTCTCAGTATATAATTATAGACTTTCTATCTTTGAACTTTCTAAAACTCAGATTCCGAAACTTCAGGTATAAGAGAAATTTGTAGCACCATGACGTCATTGTGGTGCCTCGTTAGAACGATCCTACCTTTTCATCCTCAGTCGTTATTGGGAAACTTGACTTCGTGTCACGTTTTATATATTGTTAGGAAAAACGGGACTTCCCCAGCCAATGGGATGGCAGCATTTAAAGCGCGTCCGATTAGAGACCAAAGTGGCTAGAGTTTTTCGAGGGTGCATATATTTATTTCAAGATCAATGAGAGAAAGAGAGACAGAGAATGTATTCATTATACATTCAATAAGAGAGAGAAAGATAGAGAATATATTTATCTCAGGATCGCTTGGCAAGAAAGAAAGAGACATTGCATATATTTATTATAAATTCAATGAATCAGAGAAAGAAAGAGCATATAAAATTATTGAAAGATCAATGAGAGAGAGAAAGATAGAACATATATTTATCTCTAGATCACTTGGAGCGAGAGAGAGAGACCAATACATGTATTTATGATGAATTCAATGAATCAGAGAGAGAAAGAGAATATACATCTATTGGTAGCTCAATGAGACAGAGAGAGAGAGAAAGTGAGCGAAAGACCTGCAAAAAGACACGATTTCTTACTCAAAACACATCTGTATATATAAATATATATATATATATATATATATATATATATATATATATATATATATATATTATATATAAATATATATATATATATATATATATATATGTGAGATTTGCTTTCTTCTCGGAAGTGGCGCAGCAACCGGATGGTTATTTTCCTCTCCACCATTGGGGGAGGGGGAGGGGGGAGGAGGGTTATGGTCCATTACCATCTGAGATACATCGATACGAATCAATCTGTACCCGATTCAGGCGAGGGGGGGGGAGGAGGGAGGGGGGGGGGCAAAGGCGTGGTTTATAAAAACCAGAAACAAACAAGAAACTTTTGTCGTTTTTTTTTTTTGTCGTGGAAATTGTATCACATATCAAACTTTGATCCGTGATAAATGAAGGTTTCGATTGACCGTCTCCTCTATCCCGCAACATTAGCGCACGGGGGTTCGCTCCTTCATTTATCGCGGTACTATTGTGGAAAATGCACATGCACGTACCAGTGGCTGTTCTGAGGGAAATATATGTGATGTCAATGCCACATGCATTGGATAGTTTTACATTAGGTTTAGGTGGATGAAATTGGTTCACTTAGGTATAGGTTTTTTAGATTAGGTTGATTATATTGGGTTAATTTGATCGGGTTGATTTTTGGTAGCCTTCAATTAATTTGGTTTCATCAATTGGGACCCCGATTTTGCAAAGTGATAATTAGTGGATAGGCTTTAGTTCACGGATTAAATGTTATCACCCCTTGGTTACGTATGTTAT
>OZ023337.1:31726026-31741026 GCA_964007535.1 Brachyptera risi
GATACTACCCCACAATTTATAATGTATGTGAAAAATTGATAACAATAAAAAAGGCGACTATATAGCTTGCTATAGCTAGGGTAGCGAAGGGAGCGTAAACCTAGCGCTCTCTACTTATATATCCGCTACTCAAGGTAAAACGGGCAGAAGACACCTAGCTCTCTTGTTCTTAAAGTCAAATGGATTAGATTTTCGAGGAAACGGAAAACGTGATGGAAAACTCGTGAAAATTCAACACATTTTTCAAACATTGACAAAATGAGATACTTGATAGAAAGAGTAAATTACTTTTGGAAAGGTTTATTGACAATATGTGATTTTTGATGGGCTTCTGTGTTCAGCGTAGTACTTATATCACATAGCGGATGGACGATTTAACGAAATATAATATTTTTGGCAAGAGGGTTTGAACTATATTAATTATCAGCATATATATATATATATATATATATATATATATATATATATATATATATATATATATATATATATATATATATATATATATATAGAGAGAGAGAGAGAGAGAGAGAGAGAGAGAGAGAGAGAGAGATCAAACAAATCACGTAGGTCAATTGAACAGTTTGGAACTCTTGAATATAATAGCTTGTGTTTTACAGAGATCGTATTATCTCAAAGCGTGGCAATTGAACCTCTCAAAGCCAGCATACTCATGTGATGAACTGTTTGTTACTTCATTCTAGATTGTTTACAAAAGTCGGTCAAGTGTTTTGTAATCGTACCGACAAATAGACCAACTGCTATGATACCGTATACTCTTGGGATGGTATTTTTCTGTATTATACGGAATGGTCGGGTTTTTTCTCTCAAAGAGTTTCTGTTAAAGAGTCCACGGGAGTCGATTTAGCGGAGTATCATTTTTTTGGTGATAATTTTTGAACGGTATGAGATATCAAAATCTAATGCGCGAAAAACACAGATGTTTATTATAGCTTCAAGATGATATTTTGTAATAATGTATTTTCAACAATGATTTTGTATCAAGTTTCGATGTTATTAAAAAAAATATATTAATAATATGAGTTATAACTATTCAAGTCATGTCGCATAACTGTCGAGCGTATACAGCTAAAAAGACACAGTCTTCAATTTCAACATGTTTTTATTCTCATTAAACAATTACATGACAAATATGAAATAGAATAACAACACATGGGGATAATAACAAATAAATTCAATACGAATATAACGGTAAAATAAGAAAAATAAAGAAGAACTGCCATTAGTGCGAAATAAGTTGATTAATAATAGGAAGCCCGCATAAGATCGAATTCTTGTGCGGGCAACATAACTTAAGATTATTTAACAAGAGTTGGCTATGAAGCAAATAATAAAATAAGTAAAATAAGTACATCCATTTTGTTAACAAAGAAGACAGAAACAAATATTGAAACAATTAGAATAAATATCTGCAAAATTACTCTTGATTAAAAAATGAACAGTTATGATAATAATAATGACAATAATAATAATAATTATAAGAAAATGCATAGCATGAGAGATTATAATGAAAATATGAAAATAATGATCATCAATCCAAACATGTTTACATTATACCAACTGAGAAAAAAAAATGTTTAGTTAAGGAGCTGTATGAAAATTAGGGGATATGAATTAAAAAATTCCTCACCTTCTTGAGAAGATTCGAAATTACACGATATAATTCGATATAAGTTAACTAGTTTACTTGCATCTTCTTGGGGCTATTAATAAGATCGAAGTTGATTTAGTAATTAATATTGGAGTATTAAAGTGTATTTTTTTTTTTTTTTTTTTTTTAATAACATCGAAACTTGCTACAAAATCAATGTTCCTCAATTAAGGCTGTGGATGAAAGATAGGATCGTTTGGGCGGGGCACAACAAGGGTGATCTTACCAACACATTTTAAATGTTTATAACCAATGAACTTCAACACCAGGACTGTGCTGTTTGTGACCATGAATTTCCGCCGCAGATAAAAGTCTTTCAGTTTCCGAAAGTCCGGAACACACTATAAGTGAAAACCGTTTCTGTGATATATATCCGGACATTATCAGCATTGGTATTAAGAGTAAACAAAACACACGAATGTTGATATCTTCCACTTTGAAATAAGAAAAAAAAGTCGACAAATAAAAAATAATATATATATTATATTATTTATATATATTTATATATTTATATATATTTATATAGAGTGTATTGGATAGTATAGGATAGTATTGAAGATTTGATATCTCAAAGTTCGAGAGTTTCCGACAAAAAAAAACTGATCTCATATATTAAATCAACTACGAGCGCTGGGAAGTTATAATGAGGATAAAATTGAAAACAAACAGTTCAAGAGAACACATTCTCGGATTAATGAGTAAATATGGATAATTTTACAGTAAATACTAGGAAAATTATTATGTCTGGAAATTTCAAGATTTATTAGAAAGTTGTGATGAGATCTAATTGGCTTAGTTTATGTTTCAGACTATCGAGACATCGAACCCGGCACCTCTACAACTTTATCAGGTCTTCTCAGGTTTTACAGAATTCTAATACATTTGTAATGCCAACGATTCTATCGCTCATCCATAGCCTTATTGGAGAACAATGATTTTGTATCAAGTTTCGATGTTATTGAAAATAAAAAGTATAGCATGTTTGATAGTATTTCAATTGTGTAAGTTCTTTGATTCATTTATATAAGATCTTCGTATCCATTTTTTCATTTTGACTTTTTTTGGAAAAAACTTTCTTTTTTTTTTTTTTGAATAATGTGAAATGAATATGCATTGCTCTAGAAGAAGACAACGACATAGTTGTCGAAACGAATCGAGTGAACAATCCGTATTCAGAACCTCGCATATTAAGTCAATTCAAGTTCATTACTCAAAATTCAATACTTTAAAATAATCGTGGATTCATATAAGTAGTTGAATACATAAATGAATACATGAAAGAATTAATAAATGAGTTTCTGATCAAGTGAATGAATATATACATGAATGCATGAATTTTAAGAATAATGAAATAATAAATCAATTAATAAATCGATGGATGAATGAAGGCGTTTGAAAAAATTGAATAGATAGATGAATGAATGAATGAATAAATTTATTTATATATTCATTTATCAATCAATGGATGCGATATAGCCTAAATCAATGAATAAATTAATGAATAACTGATCAAGAGAATGAATGGATCAATTAATTGATTAGTTGATTAATCAATTAATGGATGCGATATAGCCCGAATGAATTATCGAAAGTATGGATAAATGAAAAAATGAATAATAATAATAATAATAATAATAATAATAATTAGTCTTTATTCATTTTTGAGTAGTTAACAAAAGAAACACAGAAATAACAATTTTACATATAAAAATTAAAAACGAGATGATTATTCAACAAAAATGAAATGGCGAGGTTCAGATACATGAGTTTCTGCTCTTCCACCTAACCTTATGAGTAAAATGACTAAAATGCAAATAATGATGTAATAAAAAGAACTATAAATTTACAAATGGAAAATGCAAAAAAAGGACAGGAAGAGCTGATAGATTAGAACTAAATTAAACATGATTTTTTAAAACTATCTCCGGATTTTGCTTCACCAAAGTTGTTTTTTGTATGATAATTTGAATAGACCTAGGGATTGATTGATTAAATGAATGAATGAATCAATTGATTGATTGATTAATCACAAATGAATAAAATAATGAATAAAATAGGTTTAAAAGCATGAACCAGGCTATTTAATGAAGTATCAGGTCTTGGAAAGTCTCACTAACGATGAAAGAGCACCGCCGACTGGTGATTGTTACGTATTACCAAGGTGTACAGAGGTAACCCGGGGCAACGCGGCGGTTCGAGATACTCTATAATGGCTCTGTGGACGGGGAGTAATGAGTGGAGTAGAAGTCTAATCCTGAGAATGGGTTCTTTTCCCCACGCAATGCGTAGGCCTTTAGAAGACTAGCTGTATCACACGCACAGCATCTTCTTGCGGTACAGGCTGGTTGTCAAGGAAACTGACCACGCGTAGGCCTATAATAATAAGTGCTGTATTTCCCATTGTTTTCAAAACACAACACAATCAAACAAGAAGTTCATGTACAGCGTTGAAAATAATACCTATAGAGATAAAACCCTTTTTTTAAGGTTTGGGGAAAAAGTTGTACATTTTATGCTGAACGTCAACTAAATTGTCAATTAAAACAATAAAAATAGGAACAATGAATACTTGAAGTATATGTAAGTGATATGAAATTAAATGCATATGCGACGATATTACAGAAAAAAATGAGTCACATAGCAGTAAAAAAAGAAGATACAGTGAGATCATGAACAAATGTGAATCAGTGAGTCCAAGATAAAACGTGATAATGTAATGTAATACCAATACCATTTGATCGAAATCCCATTTGTTGGAAAACCCAAATGTCCGACAGACGAGATGTTAGGACTGTCGATGAAATGTTTTTTCGGAGATTTGGTTTGTCGAAGATTTCATGTGCTGACCTATTACCCACAGCGTAACATTTTCAGTGTCAATGTGACATATAAACGATCGTGGTGACTTTCCGGATGTAAGTATTTTTTTTCAAGTTGGTTTTTAAATGGGAATTGAAACCAAAGTTTCCAGTTCGTTTCGTGTATAAATATCGAGTCTTCTTGAAATATTATTTTTCAGAAGAATTTAAATTACATTCTAGTCATTCAGCTAATACTTGATTTGCTTTACTTTCCAATTTTGTTCTCCCTACATGGAACAATAAAAATGGGAAGAGAAGTCTTAGTTATATAATTCCATTATTCTTCAATGCTTTGCCTGATAATTTGAGAAAATTTTCAAAGTTTTATGAAATCAAACGAGAAATCAAAACTTTTATTCTTTCCAACATGGACATCCGACCATTGTTGAATTATTTATAGAGATCCATGTTCGGTATTTTTGGTTCATCAGTTTCTTTCTAAACTAATTCAGGCCTACATCTTTTGAATTTATTTGTTTTCTGATTATTTTGTTTATTCAAGTAACTTTTTTCCGCCATTTTTATTACGCATTCAACACCTAACATATTACAGCCATATGATCTTGTGTCCATATATATATTATCGTATTTGATTTTATATTTAAAATACGTCAAGTAACGACTTTTCATTTCATTTGTACGAAGAAAGACAGTTTGTATTTAATTATATCTGTTATAACGCCACAGTTAAGCCCTTATGAGGCTTCGTGGTAATTGACAAGTGAATGTCAAATTTGTAATTAATGTGTATTTATTAAAGCAATAGAAATAATGTATTTGTCAATTTTGTATCTTACACGAGTCAATTTTTATATTCTTTCATGTCTTTGAATCAACCTGGCGGAAAGTTTTTACCCTGTAGAAACTGGGGACGACTAAAGAGCCCGCATCTTGGACAGATTCACAGGGTGCACTTTCGCCACATATATCTCAAGAACTACAAACACTACGGACTTGCGGTGAAATGCAATGAATAAACAACACCCTCACAATTAGATATGCCTGATCGAAAATTAAGGATTAATTCTATTACGGAGCAATAATTGAATCAAAAAGTGCCCAATTCGATGATTTTCATTGCTTAATTCCCGGTTACCGAATAATAGTAGGAATAAATTACAAACGCACATCCTTAAGTTCAAATTTGATCATCAATATTTAAAATTCTGATTTGCCTGTAATTCTACAGTTTTCCCAATTTCCTTGGCCAAAATGTATAATGTAACTAGATTTTGTACAAATTAGGAAATGAAAAACTCCTCCATCTAGCGGTGGTTACTGGAACTCTTCCAATATTATTCTTTTTTCACTTTTCAACCCACAATCAAACTTTTAAACGCTCGTCGAACTTGGGTAGAGCATTTCGAAGAATAACATTCTAAGCTAAGATGCGGGCTCTGAATCAAACTCCTAATTCACATCAGAGAAAAAAATCGATATTTAACATCAATTTATTCACTTTTCTCGAGCACAAAGTCTACACTATGCAGGAGAGATTAAGATTCTGAACGAATACCGTCTCTTTCACAGTTATTCCTATCCTTTCACATTGACGATTGGGACTTTCGGCTTTCGCGTTGAACTTCTTACAATGATTGAAGTATATGCAGTGCAAATAGTAAAGCATCATTATATCTTCACACTTTTTTTCACAAGAAATCACTTCTACACACTATGAATTTTCTATTCATATTTTATAGATACAAAACGGCAAAAAAAAAATCAATATATTTCTCATCTTTGTTGTCAACACTTGGTTTATTGACATAGCTGAAAATAAATAAACATTTTCCCTCCTACAAAACCGGAAACATTCTATTATATGCTATTCGACTTGACCGTGAATATGTCGACATTTCTTCGTTTCGAAATCATTTCAGAGCGTAACTCGTATAGGCCTACGTAACTTACATGAGTGTCGGTAAAGTAGTATAGACTAGGTAGAACTGCATTACCGCTTTTGATATACGTTGATGAGTTTTCATCGAATCAAGATTGTTCGTCAGCTGTATATATACATACATATATATATATATATATATATATATATATATATATATATATATATATATATATATATATATATATATATATATATATATATATATATATATATATATATATATATATATATATGTATATACATATATGTATATATAGGCCTATATATATTCATATATATTTATAATATTCTCATTTTTAATCTTTCAATGTTTTTATTTTTTCAAACTTGTACCGGTAGCTCATAACTTAATTCTGACAAATTTGAGTGGAAGAGCGATCTCCCGACCGTGCCACGCCCTTTTATCCTGTATAGTTAATTATTTGGAAATACACCAATAATGGACGCGTTGCTAAGTACTAAGCTCAACTAGTAAATATTCACCAATCAAAGTCTCTTGGAGCTGGCCATGCCTAGAGATGGCTATAGATACTAAAAAGAGTGGCCAACTTGGTGACTGTTTTCTATCGACTACTGAAATATCTCTCGCATGGACGCCATTTTTGGTCCAAATTCAATTCAATTCAATTTATTCACACACATGTAGGCCTACATACAAATAATAAACGAATGATGAATTTACTATCATCATAATAGCATAATACCGGACATAACTATATAATACATACAAATAATAGCCTAATAATGTATTTCGATTATAAAAATAAAAAAAATGTAATTGCTATATATATTACTTTTTAATGTACGTGTGAAGCTCACATAAGGAAACAAATCCTTGTGTGTGAGCCAACCAATGAAATATAAGAAATTATAATCAATTAATTCAGATCAGATGTTTGAGAGCTTGTGCTGGACTGCATTACATCGGTTAGGAAACAACTTCAGTAGAAAGTTCCGACATCTCATTGACTAACTGGTAAGTTCACAACACTTTCGAACAAAAAAAAATGGACAAAAAATGGCGCCATGCGTGGGAATTGACCACTTTCTTCCCCAGTATCTATAGCCTCTCTAGCCAGGCCTATAGAACGTCATTTTCCAGTGACAGTCACGGTAAGAGCATGTTGTCCATATCTATCGGTAAGACAGCTATGTACAAACTCGATCTGCAGCTATCCAGTTTACAGGTGACGTTGACTGTACAACAACAATTTGTCTATCTTTTCCAAACGCAACTGAATAGGCCCCTTAATAACACACTAATGAAGATGAATCGTCATCTTATTAAGACGTATCGCACACCAGTAAACACACCCACACACACCCAAAGAGTTGGGTTTTAAACACAGACACCATCGCCGTGAATACAGCGTAATATATTCTAAAATCAATGCGAAAAATATATAAGAACCTAATAAAAAGCTATAAAGAGTCTGTAGACGAGAGGAAGAGAATCGACCCCAAGGGAAAACGAAAAAATGAAAAACGATAGAAGTTAAAGAAAAGAAAATGGCGAATAACACGGGAAAAAAGGTGAGAAAAAAATACGACGGAAGGGTTGGTAGAAAAGAAAGAGCCAGATCCATCTGCCCCGTGGGGGATATGAATAGGCGATGACGAGGAGGAGGAGAAGAGAGGGGAGAAAGGGGAAAGAGGTAATTGGAGAGACGTAGCGGGAGGGAAAAAAGGTGAGGGGGAAACGGTTGAGATTCAAATTTGAATTTGATTGGCTAAGAAAATTGAGGTCTTTGAAATGTGGAGTGTAATTAGTGAAGGCGAAAGGCTCAGAGGGGAGGGGGGGGAGGTGTTGTATATAATTAGGAACTTTCTCGAGATTAAAAGTGCTAATTTCTTGGCGGTTTTTCTTTTCCCGCCATTTCGTGTGTAAGCTAATCCGAGTCTGATGTGAGATCAGAAAGTTAATTGACACATCACGCGTGTAAGGCGAGCGCCTGGATGCCGTGCGATCCTGTGAACCGTTTCATCAACTAATGGAGACTCGTCCTCCCTCGAGTCATCAATTACGAACAAAGTTATACATTTTTTTGATATCAAAATGTACATTTTTTTCTCCTGCGGGTGATAGGACAGGAACGTTCCGACAGGTAGAACCATCTCAATTAATACATTTTGCGACTCTAGACTCTGAAATCAATGGCAACCCTCCCCCCCCCTCCCCCCCCCCCCATTTAATTCACTTCAAAAACAATTCATCATGAAATGCATTACTTTTATAATAAATGCTTTCCAAGTGTTGTTTTCCATACTCTCAATTCATTTATTAATTGAATTCTCATGATGCGAATATATGCAATATCAAATACATATCTTTTTGAAAGAAAATACGTTTAATAAGAGTCCACGGGGGTCGATTTAGCCAAATATCACTTTTTTGGTGATAACTTTTCAACGGTATGAGATATCAAAATTCTAATACGCGAGAAACACAGTTAATTAAAATAGCTTCAAAATGATATGAGTAATAACTATGACTTTGACTAAGAGATGACTTCTATAGTTATAACTTATATCATCTTGAAGCTATTATAATTATCTTGTTCAATATTTAATTATCTTGTATAATTTCGATATCTCATACCGTTCAGAAGTTATCACCAAAAAAATGATATTTCGCTAAATCGACTCCCGTGGACTCGTGAATAATAATTCATTTTTCAAATTTCCTTGGCCCCTTTAAAATTAGGCACCCCTTGAATATTTGTCACCCTAGGCCTGGGTCTTGTAGGCATGTGCCGTGATGCGGCCCTGCGGACATGTAGGGTACCACAAGGGCGATCTCACCTCTCCAAAGATGTATTGTATAACTCTTTCAACACACAGTGAAAGTTATGGTCTAGTTAGCGAATAATTGGTAATTAAAACATTTGTTCTAGGGTGAAGAATCATCTTCGCCTCTTCACCCTCCCCGTGGCAAGTGAATGACGCACTGCTTTGGAAATTGTCTCAAGAAATTGCTGTGGAAAGTCAGGTCGGGCGTGGGTTCGAGTCCCGTGCGAGGCAGGGGCTTTATCGTTTCATTATCATCGACTCATTTCAACAATGAAAAATCCAGCTGTTGGTGATTAAGAGGTGAAAACTGGAGGAAATCTTTGAATTTATATCTTAATTTTTTCTCCGATTCATATTCTTCGTACTGAGACGTGTGGCCGAGTGGTTAATACACTGAACCGTCATTCAAGAGACCAAGGTTCGATTCCCGCCATGGTCGACCGTCCTGACAGGGGTATTTCGTGGTTTCCCTCTGTCGTTCAGGTCAATACTGAGATGGTTTCTTAACAACAGGTAACGACCGACTCCTTCCCACCATCCAAAACACCTAATGAAATAACCTTTCATCTCATCATCCCATCATCTCATTCATCATCCACCGACGCCAATAGATCGTAGCCATCAGTAAAGTGCGTCGTTAAACCCAATATAAATTAATTAATATACTTCGCCTTCTTTCCAAATCGTCCTTTCTTCTACTATTCCAAATGATATATTTATTATCTCATATTATTTCTCTTCAATTTTATGAAGGAAATGACAATAAAAGAATGTATGGATTGAATGGAATGCAGTAGCACCAAATCACCGGAAATAAAACGATACTAAACTATTTATATACTTGTATCCACCAAGGAAGGGAGTAGTCTGCCAACTTAACAACTGTGAAAATGTCGGTAATTACATGATCTTGCACCGACTGTGAGGACATCTGGGGTGAGGATTTAACGCACCTGAAAGATGTAGTCGTGTTTCTTGTCGTGAGTCTCGTCTTGAAAAATCATTTAACTATAACTATCGTTTATCTATTTATCGTTTAACTATACAGAAACATAAGGGTGATGTGTTTTTATGATATTGGTAGCCCACCTTCTTCTTTTGTGGATACGAGGATATATTTATATATATATATATATATATATATATATATATATATATATATATATATATATATATATATATATATATATATATATATTCATTTATATATATATATATATATATATATATATATATATATATATATATATATATATATATATATATATATATATATATACATATATATATATATATATATATATATATATATATATATATATATATGTATATATATATATATACATTTATATATATATATATATATATATATATGTATATATATATATATATATATGTATATATATATATATATATATATATATATATATATATATTATATATATATATATATATATATATATATATATATATATATATATATATATATATATATATATATATATATACATGAGAGATATGAAGTTATATCGTCCTCCCCTACCCTATTCCTTGACCTGCATTCATCATTATCCCATTGGGTATTAACTACCCTTATTAAATCACGATATCGCGACACGACATTACAACCCTTGAAAAATCACCGCTCACTTTCGCCCCCGACATCATTGTCTTTATACCAGCTTATCACCCCCTCCCTTATTCGATCATTCGGGGCTTCCACAAGCCAAACACACTGAGAGACTGTACTTGGCTAGATCGCTTTCCTACAGTCGACTTCCTCTTATTGGGGCGGTGAGGGGGGTGTGGGGTGGTGCTGAAGGCACAGTATATCTCTCGCATAGCTACGCCATGCTTCAGTAGCGCCACTTAGGTAGCCGTGCTCGCATGTCGATCGAGTCGCTCCTGGTGTTCGTGCATCGAAACACACGTAGTTGCGCGCGCATTTGGTGTTGTCACTATAGCAACTGCATGAGTCTGTAGATGTGGAAAATTTTCAAGCGATCGCAAATTGGTGATTATCATTAAAGCACAGACAAAGTATTTGGATAGTCGTAAATTGGCGATTGTATTAATATGATTATCGACTGCGTAATCATGTTGGCTTAAGTTATTGTTGTCAAAGCGCAGACAGAGTCCTTAGAAAATCGAAACTTAATTCAAATTTGCCACAAGCCGTTCCGTTGTACAGGCACGATGTAGTGATACCAACCTATTTTATAATAATATAAAGAAGGTGCTTCAACTCACATACTGATAACATGGACAGTATTTGTGGTTTCTTGCGGTCAGTTCAGAGCCAAAAGTCCCGATTGTCTGTCGCGATTTAGCGGATTCCCTTGTGAACTAGATGTAGATGAGAGTGGCTACGGTACCGGTGGCATTGTTGAACTAACAAAATCTATCATTTTCGTGCAAAACCAATGCAACTGCACACTTGATAATTCTACTGAGCCGTGTATATAGCATTGTTGAGTATTTTTGTTTTATATAGTTTGATATACAAGCGATAGTTGCGCTACAGGCAATCGGAACCCTAGACTCAGATTCTGACTCCGGAAATATTTCACTTTGAAGACGCGAGTCGGTACACCCTCGTTATGTTATGATAAACATGTTGGTTTCACTATAGATCGTGGTGTAGGTACAGAGAAGTGACGCTTCTAGTTTTCCTTATACTGTGCTGAAGGGGTGACAATGGGAAACGTCGACAAGTGTAACGGGGGTAGTGTGGGGTGGGTAGCCTACGGTGTTAGGGGTTTGATATCGGCACATGGGTTCCTCTACTACTAGTACTACTCCATCGCAATAAATCTATCCCACCCCCACCCCCCCTCAACCACCCCTTCAGCCACCAGTGTGCGTGGATATAGACTCCAGGTCGTCAGGGCTATAAAACAGGAGAAGAATCGCGCGAGTCATAAAATATATGGGTTAGAGATATTGGTTGGAGACTTTGTTTTTTTTCTCGTTTTTCAGGGAGGTGGGAGGGGGTGGGGACGGGGGTGGGGACGGGGGATAATTTAGTAAACCTCCAGAGAAAACTATTGCCAGAATCGTTTCGGATCTTCTCACGACCAGTGGCGAATTTTATATGTGTTCACGAATAGAGTTAAATACCCAATCAATTTACACACTATACATTATTCATTTATATTGGGTTTTATGAAGAAGGGTGATGATGATCAAGATCTATTGGCGTCGGTGGATGATGAATGAGAGCTGGAAAGATGATATATGTGATTCTATCAAATGTTCAATATTTATGTATATATTTACATACTTGACATGTTTACATATTTTATATTTTACATATATTTGTATATTTATATTTATGTATATTTTATGTTTGATGTTTCACATCAAACATGTTTGATGCCCGCCAAACTCATATTCACATAAACGCCGTTAATTCCCTAGCTCACACTTTTGATATATTTCACGTTTTATATTTTTTGCGGTATTCAAAAATATGTATCTAGGTTTTCGCCAACACGAAATTTCAATCATTTTCCATTTGAAGAATTTGATAGATTACAAATTTTTGCTTCAAAATTCTGTGAATGCGGTAACCTTTGTTTTTCAATCATTAAGAGAATGCAAACACAATCATATTGATATCTCAAAAATTACGGCCGTGAGAGTTTGCGGCGTGAAATACGAGCGGCCTTTTAAGAGACCAATCAAATTATATGCTGTAAGGAAACGTTTGGTTACTGCGGTATAATTTTGATTCTATCAACATCGAAAACAATTGACACAGAGTCATTATTATCCAACAATGGCAGTGGATGAAAGTTTAGGATCGTTTGAACGGGGCACCACAAGAGCGATCTTACCACCCCAAATATAAAATAAATATAGGTGAAATTCCATCGTATTAAAGATGGGTAAAAATGATATTTTTTTCTTTCTTATCATTATTTGAATAGTTTCGTTTAATATTATATAGTGTGATAAAATAACCACAAAGCCGGAAACAGGCTTGTCTGTGAGTGTACACAAATTACAAAGTATGTGTACAGTACATGTGAGACATATTCATATTATATGAAGTAAAATATTAGAAAAGTATCATGAATGTTGAAAAGAACAGATTAATAATATTATAAAAATCAAGTGCAGGCTTCGTGTGGATGATATTATGCTCAAGTTGTGAGTGATGTTATACGCAGAATTTGTATAATAATGATGGTAATAATATCAATTCACAGTATGTTACACGTTATGTTTTGTCATTCCATTCAATTATTCCAACCTAACCTCCCAATTACCAACCCAATGCTAGCCTCAGTTGCGTAATGTCTCCGAACCGCCACTGATTATATTGTCGAAAGAAATATCTGTGCCAAAATACTCGAGAATGCCCCCCCTATAACCGCCACTGGCCGTAATACGTGTGCCAAGATAGCGAGAAATGCATGTCGAACGTTTCTTTTTATTCTAAGCGTATATAGCTCTACACGTGACTTAACGATCTATGTGTGACGTAACGATTTCTCAGCCATCGTTTGTATGAAACTAATCTTTCGGAATGATCGGTCGAGAACGGTGTCTCTTTAGGTCGATACGGTAGTAAACTGGGTTATCGATCACGAGTAGTTACTCAACGGCAATCACAGAGGCTGTTCTATATCGTGTACATGTGAAAAACTCACGAGAGATGATAATATATTGTGAAAATGATCATCACTTAAAGGCCTTCAAAACCCTGAAACTAGATTTCGATAGATAGTAACGATATTCATTTCCTTGATTTTACAGATAGCTATAGAAGTTTATACCTCAATTTCAAATATTATTATTAATTTTTCTGTTATCTAGAGAGCATGAGTCATGACGTAGGTATTATCACTTCCGTATAGAAACATAAACACGATCAAGTAATGTCTACGTCACGACTCAGAAAAGAGGCCGGGTCCTGGAGGAAAAATTAATTATAATTTGTGAAATTTAGAAGATGATGTCTAGTTTTCTCTTGATTAGGGATCTAAATATCGGTTGAATCGATTGAATGAAGCTTCGAGACTGTGACGTCATTCAAAGCTTGGATTATGGCTGTAGGGATACGCAACTCATGTTTATCACTATTGTGAACTGAAGTGGCTATTAGTCGGAAGGGAAGTAGAAGTTGAATTGATTTTAGTCAATATTTTCAGTTGAAATCAAATTAGTTTATAATGTTTCTTTGGTTAGGTTAGTTGGTTTACGTTAGGTAATAGGTATTTGTATTTTGTTTCATTCTCGTCAAAGTGGATTAACAATATCGAATAGAACGTTTAAAAGTAGATCATGAGGACAGTCAGACAAGGAAAAATGAAAGATTATGAAATGTACACAATATTGAAAAAACAAACTACGAGATATGAATGGATAGATATAAATGATGGATATTATTTTTATAAATACGTATCAACTACCAAGTCAAGTATTGAATTTGAGGAGTGAGTAAAAGAATCAAGTCAAAATTAAAATTCAATTCAGAAATGAAAATTAAAAAGTTGAAATTGAGAGTCAAAATTGAAAGGAAATTGATCAATTTCAGCTCAATACCGGTGAGTTGAAAACCAAGGTTAGTAATTCTCAATTTTCAATTTTCGAGTCATTTTGAAGGTATTTGAATTATTTGTGTTTCTCCATGGTACTAGAATTCACACTTCTCATACCGTTCAAAAGTTAAACCGGTAAAGTGGTGTGACCTCAACCCACTGGTGTGAGTTTGCCCTTTTGTTGTAAAAAGTTTCAAACCGCTACAAATGAAAAAGTTTTAATTT
>OZ023337.1:31746026-31767464 GCA_964007535.1 Brachyptera risi
ATTTCAAATCATATAGCTGCAATGCACAAGATCTTAATCGCTTACATAGGAGGTCAATATGAGGTCTCCAAGTAAAGTGCTGATCAATTGTTACACCTAAATATATGTGTGTATTTACCACATTTATTTTTTCTGTGCAATTATCACATACTTCATCATTTAAATTGTGCAGACAGTTATAATTATGATAAATAATATTAACAGGATCGAGCTTTGAATCACTGAAAGGGGAGCAAATATGTACCAATTTTGTTTTATTTGAATTTATTACCAAATTGTGATCATGGGTCCATTTCAGAATTTGATTAAAATCTAATTGCATATGATTTTCTGCAATTGCTAGTTTTTTATGCACTGCAAGTAATACCGTATCATCAGCATATAAAAAGGATTTACAATAAGAGAGACAATTAACCATTTCATTAACATAAATTAAATACAAAATTGGGCCCAAAATGGAGCCCTGGGGTACACCAGTGCTACAAGATCTCAACTCACTACACGTATTATTAACTTTGACTAAAAAATGTCTATTTCTTAAATAACTAGTAAACCACGCCAACATAGGCCCTCTGACGCCAATATTTTCTAGACATAAGATTAAATTTACATGGCATAAAGTATCGAAAGCCTTTGAGAAGTCGATAAACATAGCAATAATGTGCATATTATTATTTAATTTTTCATTGACGAAACTTGAGAAATCTACTAATAAGTCGGATGTGCTTTTTCCTTTCTGAAAACCGTATTGCAATTTAGTAATTATATTGAATTTTTTTAAATAACTAGTTAGTGCAGTTGCGTCACAACGCTCCATAATTTTATCAATTACTGGTAGTAAAGCTATTGGCCGATAATTCGAGTATAACATATGGTCCCCTTTCTTGTAAACCGGGCGGTTCACAGCAATTTTCATTTTTTCCGGAACTTTGCCCTGCTCAAGGGACAAATTGATTAATTTAGATAAAATAGGACTAATAATTTCGGATAAAAAAATCAAATCTTTGACTCTGATAGAATCATAGCCTGGTTGCTTATTTATGTCTAAGCGTTCAATGATAGCTTTGATATAACTAGAAGTTACTGGTGGCATATACATAGTCTGAATCTGAATCACGGGAGAGGCTACAACAGATGTTTTCAAATTGCATGAATGTTCTATTGATTTTACGTCATCAATAAAGGAATTTGCAAACTCATCGACTAATTTTTCATTTGAAGTAACTTTGCCAATATATTTAGCTATTACATCATCAACCGAATCTTTTTTCTTTTTACCTAATACTTGATTAATTGATTGCCACGTTTCCCTAATATTACCCTTAGATGCATCAAATATTTTCTTATAATACTTCGATTTTGCTAGAACAATTAACCTATTCACCTTATTTCTGAATAATTTATAATCCACCTTGAAAATACTTTTACATGAGGTTGAACAATTTTTCCATTTTTTAAATAAAATGTCTCTCTCCTTTATCGCTGCCTTCACATCATCTGTGATCCAGCTTTTCTGCTTCCTAGATTTCCCCGTACTTCTAGAAATATGCATATACGACTGATCATAACAAGATTTGAATTGTGCAATAATAGTTTCGTAAAGCAAGTCACATATTATTAATAATAATAATAATAATAATAGTTTAATAATAATGTTTCTTAATAAGTTAAATTGAAAAATATGTAAATTGTGTACCGATTTCCACGAAAGAGGGTTAAAGGAATAAACACTACTACTAGTACTACTACTACTATTCGTTCACCCTTCAGGCTCAAGACCCATTCACGATTAAACTTAACCGTAGTCCGTTAAACTACGATTAAACTTAACCGTAGTCCGTTAAACTACGATTAAACTTAACCGTAGTCCGTTAAACTACGATTAACCTTAACCATAGTCAGTTAAACTACGATTAAACTTAACCGTCGCATACCAGTAAGTTCACAGTCTTAAAGGATCTCAGGATATTGGCACTACCCTGTTTATATATCTACGTCATTTTATTTGGACGGAAGAAAAACAAGAATATTTTATTAAACGAGAATGTACATGATCATAACACTAGAAATAAGCGCGATTATCAATTGATGAGACCCAATCTACATATGTTTGATAAGGGACCTCTATTTGCGGGATGTAAATTATATATATATATTTTTTAGACGAGCTTTAGCGAGGATTCAATTTGACATACTGAAAAAAATTGGTGTTCGTTTTTATGTTTTTTTTTGTTTTTTTTTGTTTTTTTGTTTTTATGTTTTTTTGTCGGTTCTCCACAGGTCAAACGGCTACAGCTATCAACTTCAAACTTTTTTTCGTCATGGTTCCTCATCTAACTTAGATCTGTATAGTTTTGTGGCATTATCGGGTGATAACTTTTTTTTTTATGAATTTTAGAAATTTCAAAAATCCTCATTAGAATAACCCGGAGGAAAATACTTGAAAAATCAAAATTTTTCAAGACCTCTCAAATTTTCGCCGAATATAAAGGAAACTATAAAGCACATTTTGAGAGATTTTTCGCATCAATCGGATGAGAAATAACGAAGAAAACGCATTTATAAAGCATTTTCCCATCAATTTAGGCTATTACGGGAACAAATTGAATCTATAGCAACAAGTGTCACCAATTAATTCAAAACGATTGAAATGAATGAAGAGGAAGGCCGTGACATAACTGATTCTCGTAAGGTTTTTGAACGTTTGGAGTGATCCAAGGTCTGTAGATGTAGATTGGGTTAACAAATTATTTTTCATTCTAGATTTCTATACCCCTAAGCTCGTCTAACAACGCGCATCCCGCGTTTTCCTAGTTAATAACATCGAAACTTGATACAAAATCATTGTTCCCCAATTAAGGCTATGGATGAAAGATAGGATCGTTTGGACGGGGCACCACAAGGGCGATCTTACCACCCCGTTTTGATTATTTAAAACTAATGATCTTCAACACCAGGACTGCGCTGTCTGTGACCATAATTTTTCGCCGTAGATAAAAGTCTAAATTATATAGCAAGTTACCTACACATATTAAGAATCTCACGGAAATAAAATTTAAGTTTGCTTTAAAAGAATTTCTATTATGGTAATGAACTGTTTTCACTCTATCGATGAATTTCTTGAATACAAATGTTTGTGATGTGTTGTGTGTTGTTATAATGTGTATTTCTCTTATTACTGTTGACTGTATCCTCATTGGATTTTTCTTTATATTCTTATAAGCATTGATTATTGCTAATAATTCTATGACATATATCATGTGAATTCTAATGGCAATTAAGATGATTATTTCTTCTTTCAAACTTGAAGCTAGATTCTGATGAAAAATGACGATATTTGCTACGATAATTTTGAAGAAAACTAAAAATTCACCAACTCAATTTCTGAAATTCTAATGAATGTGTTCTTTCTCCAGAGACCATGAGTCATGACGTAGACATTTCCGATTCTGTATAGAAACATGAACAGAATCGAGCAATGCCTACGTCACGACTCAGAGACCACGAGTCATGACGTAGACATTTCCGATTCTGCATAGAAACATGAACAGAATCAAGCAATGTCTACGTCACGACTCAGAGACCACGAGTCATGACGTAGACATTTCCGATTCTGCATAGAAACATGAACAGAATCGAGCAATGTCTACGTCACGACTCAGAGACCACGAGTCATGACGTAGACATTTCCGATTCTGTATAGAAACATGAACTGAATCAAGTAATGTCTACGTCATGACTCAGAAAAAAACTGTTGAGGACGAATAAATTAATTATAATTTCTGAAATTGAGATGGTGATTTCTAGTTTTCTTCAAAATCAGGGAATGAATATTGTCATCTGTAATGATGATTAGTAGAGTGATAGGCCTAATTAAATCATTTTAGGCCTATCACTCATTTTTTTCTCATTTTTTATAATGATGAACTTTACATCTGCTGTTAATCGGAAGAAGTGAACATTGCCTTGATTATAGTGACTTAGTTCAAAGTGAAAGATATCAACATTCGTGTGTTCTGTCGTTAGGTTTCCAACGCTGGTAATATCCGGACATATCACAGAAACGGTTTTTACTTATAATATATTCCGGACTTTTGGGAACTGAAAGACTTTTTTTATCTGCGGCGAAAAATAGTATTGTCACAGACAGCACAATCCTGGTGACAAATTTCACTGGTTTTAAATACTCAAAATGGGGTGGTAAGATCGCCCTTGTAGTGCCCCGTCCAAACGATCCTACCTTTCATCCATAGCCTTGATTGAACAATGATTTTGTATCAAGTTTCGATGTCATCAAAATGAAAAAAAAAATTGATCAAAATCCAATTCCAGGGTTTTGATGTCGTATAAGTTGGCGGAGTAAGTTCGAGTCAAGTTTAATCGCGAACGGGCCTTTAACGCTGTTGTGAGGCCCATTGAGCGCAGCCCCACGGATACTCCAATCACACGGCCCATTGGAAACCTCCCCAGATCCGCTCAGCCGTGCTTTATCAAATTTGTTCTATCCTCGTATCATCGGCAAAGACCTTTGATACGCGGTGATGAATTGAAAGACCGGGTTTTCAAGATATATATATACAGGAATTTCTATCCCATCGCATCCACGAACTAACTCTAGACTTGTAACCACGAGAGGAGACGGTCGAGTATCAATATAAAAGAAACAAATATCAAAGGTATATTTTTGGTATTCATATTAGATTTAACGACGCATTGTAATGATGACTAAGATATATTTGCGTCGTTGAATGAGATGATGGGATGATATATATGAAAGGTTATTTTATTAGGTGTTTTTGGATGGTGGGAAGAAGTCGGTCGTGGCCTGTTGTCAAGGAATCATTCCAGTATTGACCTGAACGACAGAGGGAAACCACGAAAAAACCCAGTCAGGATGATCGACCATGGCGTGAATCGAACCCCCGTCTCCGGAATGACGGTTTAGTGTGCTAGCCACTCGACCACTATCATCTCAGACCACACTCGTTCATTTGTATTCCAGAGATAAAGTTGCACGTATAATGCTGTCTGTGTTGGATTAGATTAGATTAGATTTCTTTATTAATCCACAGGATTTTTCATTTAAAAAAAATGAAAAATATACGGCAAGTCAATTTACACAATTATAGTTTGTTCTATACAATGTATAGAAAAATATAAATGAATAATCTAGATTGTAGTACATACAAACAAAACAAAACATCTACAAAGACCGGTAGATGTAGAGTAGAAGTAGATCTTCAAAGTACAAACAATACAAAGTAGAACTGATAAAAAGTCACAAATTGAAGCATATGCGCATATTTTCAACAATCACATTGATTAAAATATTAAATTGTTGACTGTTATTGACTGCGGTGTCTGTGACCAACAGAACAACAACGACAAAAGATTATTTTTTTTGTTTGTTACATTGGTAGACCAACTTCTTCTCGAGCGAATTCAAGTGTATACACAGAATGACCTGTAAGAATTATTTTACGTATGAACAGTTTAATTCGGCCCGAGTTATTTCTGTGTGTTGCGCAGGAATTATTGCGCAGGAATTATGATGATGTAGGAATTGTAAAGAGATACATCTCGTCTCTCGGCTGTATTGATAAACATGACGGTTCCAAATGGAAATAATTTACTGGAATATTTCGTGTTCTTTTCTTTGTTAACAGAATGTTCAAGATGAGATGGTTGAGAGGGCGGAAGAAAGTCGAGCATTTCGATTCACATTCAGTTTGAAGATATAACAGCAAGGATAACTGAGATGTATTGACGTCGGATCAATGATTAAGGTACCCCCAGCCTTCATAGGGCAAAATATTCCCGCCAGGGGGATTTCACAGATATGATCATAAAACTTGAACCGAGCAAGAAGCAAAATTAACAATTACATCGCAAGATGCAGACAATATTTGTTAAAAATGCTAATGAGTCAAATTTTCAGATGAAAAAGTGAGCTTCATTTTTTGACTTTTAACTCCTCATACCGTGTACACTTGTGTAACTCATCTGCCATTGACGTTCAAGGTTCAAGTTCACTTTCAGGCCCAGTTTTACGAATAATAAATTTGTTGATTAAGCGATAACTATTGAATTATCCTGTTATCACCCTTGGTTACCAATGGTGTACTCTAATTAATAATTAGCTTAATTAACATATTTTCACTATTGATATGATGTGGGATCTTGGTCATTTTCGATTTAGTCACATATAAAAACCGAATCGCAGACAAATTCTCGTCCACGGAGGCGGCTACGAAATATTAGAATATACACATTCAAGTGATGTTCTTCACGGTACTTGGTTCGATTCGCGTTCAGCGCAAGAGCGTTTACTTTTGTCCATCCAATATTCCCGACTCGTTCCCGACTCTTTCCCGACTTTTCCCGACTCTTTCCGAAGAGAGGACATGAAACCTCGTCTTTGATGAATGCGTATAGTTATAATTTCCTATTAAAACTACGCTTTGTGAGTCTTGTCATCGTTTGATCTACTTTTATCAAAGAATACGATAATGAGTCTGGAATTAAGTTATTGCCTATTCTTTAATTGCATTTTGAATGCTTTTCGACAATTTTATCCGGCTTTTTCGTCTCTTAATTGGTGGAATTCTTCTCCAATTGCACTCTGACGTGATAAAAACAATTATAGCTTGATTTTAATGAGAGTGAATTTCAATTGACGATTTGTGATTGACCCGCCTATAAACGTCACAAAACAGAACATCCAATCAAATGGGCTTTGTTGTGTGGGAAATTTCACATTGACCTATCAGAGTATCTCTAAATTCCCATGCACATGAAGTATAGATCCAGGTGGCTTTGGCGATTAGCCACGCCTATCACCAGTGGTCCAATTGAAACCTATATAATGATTTTTAGTTTGCTACAAAAAAAAACTCTGACCATCACTTATTTTTTGTAAATAAATTTTTTTAATTTAGTGATGGCCCAGTGATAAAATCAAAAGAAAAAAATTTAAAATGAAATAGAATAGAATTTCCGTTTTATAGAAATTGAAAATAAAACGCTTACTTATTTGATAAAAGATGATTATCAGGTGAAATGTGGGTATTAACCAAACTAGCCAATAGCTTTGTTATATAAAGAAGGACTGAAGTAAAAAATTGAAATTAAAAATAATTGTACAAATGAGTAAAAATTGTTATAAAGTAAACTCAGTATATGCGAAAAAGCGAGATATTTACGAGCCGTCTAAATCAAGACACGACTGGCTTCCACTTAAATTCTGGAAATACCAGAACAGCGAAATTCAAAGGGATGATGTAAATGAGAAAAAATGTCACTTTTTTTCGAAATTTACCCTGGTGATTTTCTGTAAGTTCCTAATTTATATAGTTTAAATTTAAATTGGATCAGGTTGGCTTGTGTTGGGTTCATTATTTCAGTGAGACCAGTTGGGTAGTTAGGTTAGTTTCCATCTTGACTTGTTTTTTCTTGGTTTCCCACAGTCCTCGAGGCAAATGTTTGAATGAAGTACCAACTGGCCACAATTCAACTAGAAGAATGATAGGCCTAATTATAACAACCTATCACTTATTTTTTCCCATTTTTTTCATTTATGATGAACTTTACATCTGCTGTTGATGGAAAGAAGTGATCATTGTCCAAGAGACTTAGTTCAAAGTGGACATATCAACATTCGTGTATTTGGTTTACTCTCAATACCAATGCTGGTAATGTCCGGATATATATCACAGAAACGGTTTTTACTTATAATGTGTTCCGGACTTTTGGAAACCCGAAATACTTTTATCTGCGGCGGAAAATCAGGGTCAGACAGCGCAGTCCTGGTGTCAAAAGAGTTTGTTTTTTATTTGGAATAATTATATTTTGATTGTAAGATCGCACTTGTGGCGCCTCATTCAAACGATCCTACTTTTTCAATTGGGGAGAAAATATTTTGCATCAAGTTTCGATTTTGGTGAAAATAATTCAGACTAGAGTTGGATAAAACAACAATAACGCCAGCTCACGGTCTGACACGATGTAGTGATACCAACCTATCGCATCATGACTTAAAAAAGGTGCTCCAACTCGGGTCTTGAAAGTGAAATATTTCCGGGGTCAGTTCCCGAGTCCAGGGTCCCAATTGCCTGTAGCGCAACTATCGCGTTTATAACAAACTATATAAAACTGAGACAACAATGCTACACACGGCTCAATATAATTATTATGTTGGCAGTTGCATTTATTCTTTAAATTTTTTTTTCATTTTTTTTTTTTTTTTTTTTTTCAATTTCATAAGAAAATTATAGATTTTGTAGTTCAACAATGCCACCGGTACCGTAGCCACTCTTAGCTACATCTAGTTCACAAGAGAATCCGCTAAATCGTGTCAGGCAATCGGGACCATTGGCTCTGAACTGACCGCAATAAACCACAAATGCTTCCCATGTTATTAATAGGCCTATGGGAGTTGTATCACCTCCTTTATATTATGATAAAATAGGTTGGTATCACTACATTGTGCTTCTGACATGACCATGTTTAGATGCATGCAAAGAGCAAAGCCTTTGTCGAAGTCGTCAAAGAGATTCCATGTGTCTAGCTTCTAGACATGAGGAACTTTGATGGAATCTTAATTCCACAGCCTTCTAATTAACCTGAATAGGAAAACGCAGTATATGCGATGTACGATGAGCGATAAAGACCTATATATATGTGATGGAAAGATGGAAACACATCTTGATTTCCAAACTATTCAGGCACGGCCTTGCTGTTCTACTTGTTGTTTCTTGGATCGTTCGAAGAAATAATACGTTTTACTTTCTAAGCTTCTCAATATTTTTTAATTGTTCTAAAAAAAAAAGCATTATCATTATTTTCTACAAAAAAGTTTTATAAAAAGTTTTAAGTTGAAACTTTGTGATAATTTGTACCATTTTTATGTTCAAATTTCGTGAAAATCTGAGCGTATCTGGGAAAATATTTTGTCAAAACTTAACGCCTTCGGGTATTCACATGATGTTTCCAAAATTTTCGAAACGGTTTTTCTCAAAATTGGTGTAACCAATTGCAACTCAGTACTAAACAGTATCGAGTTGTATAATGTCGTAAAGTTGAACGCCAAGTTTCACCAAAAATTGAGATTTTCTTTTACCTGTGGAGCACGAACAAAAAAAACATGTCCGAGTAAGTGAAAAATTGCGTTTTCACTTCGCTCATCCAATTATATCATTGGAAATACACATTTTAAAAAATCCTCATAAAAGTTAAACCACTCGACCACTCGTCTCAGTTGCATAGCTGTTGGTGGAGTCGTTAAACAAACAATAACCAGCAATCGTGTGTTCTCTCTCGAGTATTGGTATTACTGACAACAAAACCGTCTTCAAATAAAGCTCTTTCATACAACATACAATCGTTTTCTAGTGAAATCTCCGAATCAGAACAAGCATTGAACATTCGCATTAGCGAGACTGAATACCGCTAATGTCATATAAAGCGATAAGATGTTTTTATAGCAGGTTTTAAGCTCTCTTGTTCAAACCACCGAGAGCATGAAAAGACACAGATAAACGATCTGAAAATAGAATAATATCAATTGTAATTCTGATGGATTGTTGAATAGTAATTTGTATTACAATAGAAGATGAGTTTCTGATCGGTTTTCAATGCGGTTGTGATCTGCAAAACTAGAGGGTGTTGTAATCTGGGGGGATTTATTCAAACTATTTTATCATAATATAGAGAAGGTGCTCTAACTCGGGTCTTGAAAGTGAAATATTCCCGGAGTCAGAATCTGAGTCCCGGGTCCCGATTGCATGTAGCGCAACTATCGTTTTTATATCGAACTATTTTTTTTTTTTTTTTTTTAATAACATCGAAACTTGATACAGAATCATTGTTTCCCAATTAAGGCTATGGATGAAAGATAGGATCGTTTGGACGGGGCACCACAAGGGCGATCTTACCACCCCATTTTGATTATTTAAAACTAATTTAGAACTAACAAAAACTATTCTGAACAACAGTGCTCAACAATGCTATACACGGCCCAGTGGATTACGAGAATTATAGATTTTGTTAGTTCAACAATGTCACCGGTACCGTAGCCACTCTTATCTACATCTAGTTCACAAGAGAATCCGCTAAATCGAGACAGGCAATCGGTACCTTTGGCTCTGAACTGATCTCAAGAAACCGCAAATACCGTCCAAGTTATCAGTATGTGAGTTGGAGCATCTTGTTTATGTTTTAATAAAATAGGTTGGTATCACGACATCGTAATGGAACTATAGTTTTTGGGTCATATCGGTTGGACCATTTCTGAGAAATATCATTTCAAAGTTTCTACTAGGAAAACGCCATATATGCCTTGTTAGACGAGCGGATAGTAATAGCATGTTGATTTTTTTCCAAAATTTTGCCTGGATTCGCCAATTGGGTGACATTCAAGTTATAAATGGGTAAAAACTGCTTCGAGTGGTACCAATTTAGCACATTTTATATTTTTTCTTCAAAATGGCTGACCCGATCAAGCTGAGAATTTCCAAAAATGTGTATCAAAATGTAGTTCAACTTCACACAAAATTTCATTTTTTTCTTCAAATAAAAATATTTTCTTTTTTTTCCGCCGTGTTATTCTAATGGGTATTTTTGAAATTTCTAAAATTCATGAAAATGAAAGTTATCACACGGTAATGCCACAAAACTATACAGATCTAAGTTAGATGAGGAACTATAATGAAAAAAAGTTTGGAGTTGATAGCTGTAGCCGTTTGACCTGTGGAGAACCGACAAAAAAAACATAAAAACGAACACGAATTTTTGTCAGTATGTCAAATTGAATCCTCGCTAAAGCTCGTCTAAAAAACTCCATAAGATCAGGCTGGGCACATAAACTAACACGTATACACTTTATTAAAATTGTGTATGCAATTCAACCAGCCGTTGTTACATTTCATGCACATTGCATCAACAATATCCATAAAGTCATCAATTCAGAAACTCCAGAATATCTTTTCAGAAAAAATCAAAACAGGGGAACCATGCACTCAGCGAACATCAGACATAAGGAAACACTCAACATGCCATTTCACCGCACAGCCAAGTTTCAATCTTCGTTTTCATACATTGCACCGAAACTATATAACGAGGTTCCATCAACTTACAAGAAATTGAAACATCATGCGCATTTAAATCAAGAATAAAATCAGACTTACTGGGAAGAGCAAAAGAGAAGTGAGACAAATTTTTGTTCATCTTAGATATAAAATAGAATATCGAGTTATGTGGTAGACCAGTCAATGTGACACCAGAATGAAAGCTGGTGTCATACACTAAACATCGCCTTTTTGTATATACATACCTGTACGCAAATGAAGAAGATTTATTATTATTGTTATTATTATTATTAGAACTGTGGTGAAATTCCAATATCCAATCGAGATATCTTCAAATGACCACAATTGATATAGATACAACTGGCGGACTGGTAAAGCCACGCCTATTTCGAGTCATCAATAGCACGACCATTCCTGAGATTCACTGCTTTCTAGATTCGATATTTACCGAATGAAGTATATTTTATGAGTCAAGGTGTGTAGAGTTTTCGATTATACCATAGTCGATAAAGTAGCAATTAAATGTAGGACAGAGTGTGTAGAATACCAGAGTTGATGAAGTAGCAGATGTAGGACTGTTATTATACCTTATTCAGATATATCGCTCATCTTACAACGCATATTTCGCGTTTGCCTAGTTTAAGAAATCATCCAATTAAGAACGTTTCAGAACATTAAGAACAAATTGAAAACAAAATTAGATCATAATTCATAACTGATTAAGGTTCTCAGCCAGGCTATTTGAAGCTACAAAAGAAGATTGTGGAATTGACGATTCGAAATGGGCGTGACTTTACCCGTCGGCCTTCCAGTTCTATATCAGTTGAGGCAATTTAGAGACACCCTGATTTGATATTTGAATTCCACCTCAGTTCTGACAGCCTTGTTGATTAGACGGTATAATTTGTGACGTCTTGGGGGTGGAGAATGCGAGGCGTCAATTATATAAGGATTGATTGGGAAACAATGATTTCGAGGTTAATAACATAATTAAACGGAATATAAATATGAGTTTCCATTCGTTCCCATGCAGAGAACGTTTATATTGTACAAATAGTTCTCCCCTTTTCTGTCAAGTTCCGACTCCCACCACTCTCATCATTTCCTCTTCGTTGAGAAGACAGAATTTCATACTGCACCCCCCCCCCTCCCCCTCCCCTCCCCCCTCCTCCCCCACCACTACCGTCCTCACCAAGAATCCCTCATCGTTCAATCTAATGAAGATATCGCCTCTCTTTGTCACTCGTTCTTCCGGAATTATCTTTCTTGTCTCCTTCACTTCCTCTCTCTCTCTCTCTCTCTTTCTCTCTAACTCTCTCTCTCTCTCTCTCTCTCTTTCTCTCTCTCTCTCTCTCTCTCTCACTCTCTCTCTCTCTCTCTCTCTCACTCTCTCTCACTCTCTCTCTCTCTCTTTCTCTCTCTTCTTTCTCTCCCTCAATTTCTCTCTCTCTCTCTCTCTCTCTCTCTTTCTCTCTCTCCCTCCATCTCTCTCTCTCTCTCTCTCTCTCTCTCTCTCTCTCTCTCTCCCTCTCCCTCTCTCTCTCTCTCTCTCTCTCTCTCTCTCACTCTCTCTCTCTCTCTAGCTCTCTCTCTCTCTCTCTCTCTCTCTCTCTCTCTCTAACTCTCTCTCTCTCTCTCTCTCACTCTCTCTCTCTCTCTAGCTCCTCTCTCTCTCTCTCTCTCTCTCTCTCTCTCTCTAACTCTCTCTCTCTCTCTCTCTCTCTCTCTCTCTCTCTCTCTCTCTCTCTCTCTCTCTCTCTCTCTTCTCTCTCTCTCTCACTCACTCCTTTACTCCATCTCAGGATTCTACCCGAAGCGTAACATTTTCTGCGTCAACCTAATAATATGAACTATCGTAAGAAGTCACCCTTTGAGCATATTGTATAGTTAAATTGCATTCATACCATTCAGCTAGGTATTTTGTTGAATAATGTCGATCCATGATAAACTCTCGCAATAATGTACAACTCGAACCAAAAGTAAAATACCATTTTCTGTTTGTCTAACGACACCACCAACAGCTAGATTATCTGGGGATACGTGAAAGTATATGATGTGTGTGATCAGTGAAAAGGCTTTCACAAAAACATCTGCTATATGCGGGACTCCATACTCAACGGTGACTTTAGTATCTGAAGCGGTGCCTTAGCTTACTGAGTTACGGAGGGTGGCATAAATGACATCTTTCAGCGTTTTTTTTCTAATATAGTCTGACAATTTTTTTCCGTCTAATTATTGTCTGTCTTGTGACATATTTATCTATTCTTTTATATATATATATATATATATATATATATATATATATATATATATATATATATATATATATATATATATATTGGGTTTTAACGACGCACTATACTGATGGCTACGATCTATTTGCGTCGGTGGATGATGAATGAGATGATGGGATGATGAGATGAAAGGTTATTGTATTAGGTGTTTGTGGATGGTGGGAAGGAGACGGTTGTGGCCTGTTGCTTAGGAACGATCCCAGTATCAACCTGAACAAAAGAGGGAAACCACGAAAACCCCCTGTCAGGATGGTCGACCATGGCGGGAATCGAACCCCGGTCTCCCGAATGACGGTTTAGCGTGATACGAGTGGCCACGCGTCTCGGTTTTATCTATTCTGCATCTTGCAATGTTGACGTTTTCTATAAACTCCCTCTGGCGGAACTTTTCTCCATCAGACCTATAGATTTGCCTTAACTCGATCTCACCTCGCTAGACAACAAACGTCTTCGCACGACCGCACGGCTATTCGTCAAACGTCTATCATTCCACGACGTCATCACCACACGTGGCCTGTGACCCGTCAGCCATCAACAATACACAATACGAGGTTCGCTAACGAGGCGTGGCAAATGATACACTTTCTTGTGGACACTGACCAGTGGGGGGGGGGGGGAAGTAGGGGGGGGAAATCTTGAGCTCCATTCACAACCAAAATTAGGAGCTCAGCTTTATCAGCAATATTTGTCTTATAGACCTCATGCATCCCGCTCACAATGCGGCGCATTAGCCGTAAAGATTGAGCAGTAATAGCAAGGTTGGCGAAATCAAATTAACAATAGACCAATTACATTATTCAATGCGCAGGCGCGTCACGCCTACTAGCGGCCTAGATCGCTGGTATTGCATTCTGGGAGTTTTAGTACTGTTCAAAAAGTCGGCCCGCTTATCCACAGGTTTAAAGGCAAAACATTAAGATATATAACTTGCATTATCTTTCATCTTACTCACTCTGACAGTGTGTAAATCTCTCAGTATATAGTAAACATATAAATGATGAAACTACTATCATATTATAACTCAATACGTTCACTGTAACGCACAATAATATAAATCAAACGTGCTAAATAGCATTGGCAGCATAGGACTTTTGAACGCGCATACTAACATCACGTTCTAGTTCAAACGATCGCCGCTAGATGGCTCATTTTTTTTTCGAAAATGGTCTATTAACCACAGTTAACAATGTCTTATCACCCTTGGTTACCAATCTTGTTTTTGTACTTCATGATCTATCCCCCAATAAGAGTTTGTACAACCGGCCCTGAGTGTATTCCACCAACCCGGCACCTCCACCGTTTGGAACAATCGCAAAGAAAATTACGTTTTCAGGCGTCCCCACTATCCATAGGGCAAAATGTTTCCGCTAGGGGGATTTCAATGGTTTGAATGATCATTAAACTTCAACAGTGTAACATACAAAATTACTAGGAAAACGCGGGATGCGCGTTGTGAGATGAGCTTAGCAGTATGGAAATGTAGAATGAAAAATATTCTGTCAGTTCAATTTACATCTACAGACCTTGTATTACTTCAAACGTTCAAAAACCTCACCTGCAACTTGTTGATATAAATAGTGCTGCAACCTGTCGCATATACACTTTGCAAATCCAATTGATCCAAATATTCAATAAAATGTACACTTTTATTACGTTTTCTTTGTTATTTCTGATCCGATTGTTGCAAAAATATCTGAAAAGGTGTATATAGTATTGTTCATATTCGGTGAGAATTTGAAAGCTTTTGAAGAATTCTTGTTTTTCAAGTATTTTTCCTCCGGGTTATTCTTATGAGGATTTTTCAAACTTTACGATTTTTTTTCCCGGAAAAACCTTCCGACCGATTTTACTGAATAACAATCCCAGCCTATTCTGGAATGACAAAAATATACAAAAAGTACAAAAAGTTTCAATTTGATTGGTATTTTTTCCTGACCTGTATGCCGCGCACAAAATTACAAAAAAAAAACATGAAAACCAAGCCCATTTTTTTCGGTATGTGAAATGGAATCTTCGCTACGCTCATCTAACAAATATATTATAAGATGCAAACAATATCAGTAGAAAATACAAATGACTCAAATGTTATAATGTAACATCAGAGGTGAAAAGAAGCTAACCGAGCTACCGAGGTTTTTATTCATAGTTGCATTTATTTTGTTTTAAAAATAAATCATTTCATTTCTATTATTCCAT
The DNA here is from genome assembly GCA_964007535.1 of Brachyptera risi. Classification (NCBI taxonomy): domain Eukaryota; kingdom Metazoa; phylum Arthropoda; class Insecta; order Plecoptera; family Taeniopterygidae; genus Brachyptera; species Brachyptera risi. Next base: position 31,761,601 of record OZ023337.1, read on the forward strand.
TACATTTATTTTATTCATTGTTCTATTGGACATGTAGTGAGTTATCGGTTCTGTTTCTCCAAACGCATCTGGAAATTGTCCTACATTGAGCTATTGTAGTTTTGCTTGCACCTGATAAAGATCCGTATTTTATAAATGTGTTGAAACCTCTATTATCTGTAATGAAGAAACTCACGTCGTCTGCATATAGGATGGCTGTGTGCACGAGGTGGGTGCATGTATTAGGTGTTCGTGGAATAGGTGAGGAGAAAGGTGATAGTGGCTGGAGACAAAGCCGTGGCAAAGGCTCTATAGAAAGAACAAACGGACGGCTGAAAGAGAGGGAGAGAGAGTGAGAGAGAGAGATGGAGTGAGAGAGAGAGAGAGAGAGAGAGATAGAAAAAGAAAGTGAGAGATAGAAATGAAGAGAGAAAGAGCTAGAGAGAGAGAGAGAGAGAGAGAGAGAGAGAGAGAGAGCTAGAGAGAGAGAGAGAGTGAGAGAGAGAGAGAGAGAAATTGAGGGAGAGAAAGAAGAGAGAGAAAGAAAGAGAGAGAGAGAGTAAGAGAGAGAGAGAGAGATATATATATATATATATAAAGAGAGAGAGAAGGAGAGAGAGAGGGAGAAAAAAAGTTGAAAAGGGAGATATAAAGACAGGGAGAGAGAGAGAGAAAGAGAAAATGAGAGAGAGAAAGAAAGAGAGAGAAATTGAGAGAGAGAGAGAAGAAAGTGAAAAACAGAGAGAGAAAGTGAAAGAGAGAGATATAAAGACAGGGAGAGAGAGAGAGAGAGAGAGAGAGAGAGAGAGAAAGTGAAAGAGAGATATAAAGAAAGAGAGAAAGAGAGAGTCGCAAGCTCAAGTGTAAAGGAACTGGAATTCCATTCAATCCTGGAAGCGGCTTACGCACAGGCTCGAAGATATTTGCGAAATTCCTATCGACTTTGGCTCCAATATAGTCAATATATGAGTCTATATGCGAGTACCTTAGACCGGATACGGGTTCACGCATCGGGTCACACCGGTGAAAACAGGGCTGTACAAAACACAATCCAATCGTTCAAATACATCACCACTTCATTGACATATAATGTGTTTGAAGTGATCATTGCCCAAGAGACTTGGTTCAAAGTGGAAGATATCAGCATTCGTGTGTTTTGTGTCCGGATAAACAGTCATAATGTGTTCCGGACGTTCGACAACTGAAAGACTCTCATCAAAATGTGTTGGTAAGATCACCATTGTGGTGCCCCGTCCAAACGATCTCATCTTTCATCCATAGCCTTAACTGGGAAACAATGATTTTGTATCAAGTTTCGATGTTATTAAAAAAAAGGTATAAGTACTGTAATTTCACCAAATTCCAAAAAAAAAATTCTTGCATTCATTTTGAACCCCTCCCCACATACACAAAACGACAAAATAACTAATCCGTAGCTCAACAACTATATGACAGCGTTAGAAACTCAAGTGACCATTGGGCGTGGGTTCGAGTCTCGCAATAGGCATAGATTTTGTGAATGTTCTTTCACTTATCAGTTCATAGTTTCATCATCACCTGCTCATTCGTACTCCCGTATAACCTAGCTGTTGGTGGGGTCGTTGAGCAAACAATAATCACCATCATCATCACCTGCTCATTCGTACCCCCGTATAGCCTAGCTGTTGGTGGGGTCGTTGAGCAAACAATAATCACCATCATCATCACCTGCTCATTCGTACCCCCGTATAACCTAGCTGTTGGTGGGGTCGTTGAGCAAACAATAATCACCATCATCATCACCTGCTCATTCGTACCCCCGTATAACCTAGCTGTTGGTGGGGTCGTTGAGCAAACAATAATCACCATCATCATCACCTGCTCATTCGTACCCCCGTGTAACCTAGCTGTTGGTGGGGTCGTTGAGCAAACAATAATCACCATCATCATCACCTGCTCATTCGTACCCCCGTATAACCTAGCTGTTGGTGGGGTCGTTGAGCAAACAATAATCACCATCATCATCACCTGCTCATTCGTACCCCCGTATAACCTAGCTGTTGGTGGGGTCGTTGAGCAAACAATAATCATGATCTGAATCAAGATTTTGTTGAATCTCAATGGTGATGAGAAACGTCATTTCATCCATCTTTATTGAACATTTATCATTATAACAAAAACTTGTTAACAGATTTACAAATAACATCCATGGAAATAAAGAACGTCATCTCGAGTTTTGACGGTCATACTTTTCAATGGGCAAGCAATTATAATCGGATTAATCAATTACCCCATTTACCCATTAATCAAACTTTGAATTTCGAATACTCTCAAATGTATTGTTCATATTGATTATTTTATAATATATAATAATGAGCAATATAAATAATAATAATGATAAAATAATTGTTGATTTTATTGCTTGTAATAAACCTCTTTCCTAATGAGATTTTTCAACTTGCATGCCTATATCTACATCTTACAAAACATCTGGAGCCGAATTCACGATTTCTTAGTCAAGGAATAATCAACCAACAATTAGTTGAAGTTTAATAATGACATACGTATAACAATGGGTGAAAACAAGTCAGGCCCGGTATTACCAAGCCCAGTTAGCCTTCATCTGACAGTTCAAACTTGTTATCACCATGGTTACCTGTGTTATTTGTTTTCACCAACTCTCAGATAAATACTAACTGGCCGTTGTATAATATCGGGCCTTAATCCACTAATTTTCGTCTAATCCGCTGACTATCAGGTCGTAGAACCGGACGTATAAGTAAATAGTCAAATCAATTAATTCATCTACTGTTAATTTATCTTAATTTAATAATAAACAACACTCTTTTGTCAAGTGACGTCACTCATTGTTGAAATTGAAAGACAACAATGTCTGCCAGTTAGAATTGACCAATCAGAATATTCAGTAGTCCACCAGTTCGCTGTGTTGCTATGGTTACTATTGTTTGTCAATTGTTACTTGACAAAAGTCAAAGGAACCCAATGAGTGGTTCGATGTGAGATGTATTTGAACAAACCACAGCCGTCTAGATATTATTTTATCGTAGCTGTACGATCCACCGAGCTCAGAGAATATTCAACCGGAATTCTGATATGGCGTCCCCTGGACCATGAAATTACGTTGGTTAATATCGAAAGAAGATATGAATATGAATATATATATATATATATATATATATATATATATATATATATATATATATATATATATATATATTGACTTTCGATAACCAACCTAATTTAATTCATGGACCAGGGGACGACATATCAGAATTCCGGTTCCGATATATATTCAGGAATATATATTTATTTATATATATATATATATATATATATATATATATATATATATATATATATATATATATATATATATATATATATATATATATATATATATATATATATATATATATATATATATATATATATATATATATATATATATATATATATATATATATACAGAGAGAGAGAGAGAGAGAGAGAGAGATATGGGTATTATTTCAATTTCTATTTCTCATTTGATAACCATAATTCATTTCTACCTCCCCTTGCGCGCCTCCATCGAACTACCACAAGCTATCTTGTTTCCCGCTTCTCCCACCAGGTGTGCCAGTGTCTGGTCGGACCGCGTCACCGGGCGCCGGCATTATACAGCTGTTTCCAGCGGGTTGCGCTCAGACCACGGATTAAACAGTTTACTCTGATTAACTATTAATACTGTTCAGAGAAATAATAAGCCCGTGATTACATATAGTTTGTAATCAGAAGGGAGTAATAACTAAACTGTAATTAGAGTCTAATTGGGTGAAGATTATCAAACATAACCTCACAATTAATCAATTTTGACGCGTTTCTGACGGCAGCACCGATAGTTTTGACTGAATGAAAATAAATATCCTGACGGGATGGATTGGCAATACCCTGGTTGAACCTAGTAGTGTTACGCCTGGTAATTCTGCTAGGAGCGCTGTAATCAGTCAACTTTACCATTGTTGGCGAACGTTGTCTATCTAGAGGCTACTTCATCTATGCCGATAGGCATACATTTTGTTTCAACGACGCACTATACTGATGGCTACGATCTATTGGCGTCGGTGGATGATGAATGAGATGATGGGATGATGAGATGAGAGGTTATTTTATTAGGTGTTTTGGATGGTGGGAAGGAGTCGGTCGTGGCCTCCTATTGAGGAACCATCCCAGTATCAACCTGAACGACAGAGGGAAACCACGAAAAAACCCTGTCAGGATGGTCGACCATGGCGGGAATCGAACCCCGGTCTCCCGAATGACGGTTCAGTGTGTTACCACTCGGCCACGCGTCTCGGTAAAATGCACTTCTTGCAGAAGTGACACTATTTTTATTTTTCGTTTGAACTGGTTATAAGGTTGGACACCCAAACCAATGTCAAACAACCGAGTTGACTTTATTCCGATATACGCTCTTCAGGCACCCCCTTGAAGTATTTATACGTCTGATTTCCTCGGAATATGGTTTAAGGATTGAACAAAACAATATAATTCACAACAATGATATTCTATAGAGGTTATAAATAACAGTATTATATAGGTTAATCGACCAACTAGGAACTAAAACAACAGGTAACAAGGGAAATTACAAGTTAATTGTCGGTTAACTTCCAACAAGCCATTGAATCACCGGACTTGAATCAACTATCCATAGTAAGAAAAAGTACTAGTTCAGTAATGACATAAGTTCAAGAGTTCATCACCGACGAGATTGGTTATTGACCGCAAGATGGACGCCGGATATTCAAGAAGGCTTATATCTTGGCTAATTACAGCGTGCTGACAAATAGGACCGATGATTGGACGGTGAAAAGCGATTAATATCATGTTAGATGTGACGTCAGATAGTTATCAACTACTTGATCAAGTGGGAAGGACAGCTATGGGAAGAAGCGCCGTCTTCAGGCCTACGCGTTGATGGGCGAGGTTCATATTTAGTTGGGAGAGGTTCGGTATAGGAAGAGAAATATCGAGTGGGAGTAGGTCTACGCACAATAATACATCAAATCCTAAAAAAAAATATTTTCGAAATAAAAAATGAGAATATATTCTTACTTTCATTATATATTCATCGTTTTTATCGACGCACTGTACTGATGACTACGATCTATTGGCGTCGGTGAAGGATATATGAGATGGTGGGATGGTGAGATGAAAGGTTATTTTATTTTATGAGAGAAATTTAAGAAAATTACAAAAAAAACTCTCCCCTTCTTTCTGATGATACCTAGCCCCACTCCCCTCCCCCTCCCCCCTCCCCTTCCCCTCCCCCTCCCCTCCCTCCTTCGCTTCTATCATGTGAAACTTTCCACGAGCTATAACACTCCACACATCCCCATCGTCGGTTGGAACAAGATGATCTCAAGCATTTTAGTCAGATTGGACAGTTTTCTATCAATATATTTATATTCATTTATATTATATTTTTATTAGAGTGGCTACCCTGAAAATATGTATTTTGTGAATATACATAATTCTACCATAACCTTGTTAACCTAATAACCTTGCTTCCGTGTTTATTTGGTTACAGTTTGTTAAAAATATGATTATAATTCTTGTATGAAGTTTTTTAAATAAGAATAGTTTTACACACAAATTAACGAATTGGAATAGTTTTACAGATCAACACAAATCAACGAGAAATTAGTTCTGATCTAATTGTATATTTTTTCATCAACTATTCGTATCGTTACATTGCAATGCGTCGAAAAAACAAAAATAAATAAATAAATAAAATAATAAAAATAATAAAGAGATAGAGAGAAAAATTCAGAGCAAACTGTGCACATCTTAAATTAAAAGCTTGGCGAAAAAAAAAAAATGATGGAAAAATCTAGAAAATTACCAAA
>OZ023337.1:31767664-31930164 GCA_964007535.1 Brachyptera risi
GATGATGATTTCTAGTTTCTCCATCCTGACTTGGTTTTTCGTGGTTTTCCACAGTCCTCGAAGCAAATGGTTGGATGAAGTACTAATTGGTCACGACCTCTAATTAGTAGAGTTATAGGCCTTATTATAACATTATAGGCCCATCCCTCATTTTTTTTCTTTGTCCATTTTGAATAATGATAAACTTTACATCTACTGTTAATGGGAAGAAGTGATCATTGCCCGAGAGACTTAGTTCAAAGTGGAAGATATCAACATTCGTGTGTTGTGTCCGGATACATATCACAGAAACAGTCATAATGTGTTCCGGACGTTCGGAAACTGAAAGACTTTTATCTAATCAAAATGGGGTGGTAAGATCGCCCTTGTGGTACCCCATCCAAACGATCCCATCTTTCTTCCATAGCCTTAATTCGGGAACAATGATTTTGTATCAAGTTTCGATGTTATAAAAAAAAAAAAAATTCCTCTAAAATTGGTGAAATAAATATCATCATTATTTGTCATGGAAATCTTCCAGTGTTCCCATAGTATTGTCCTCTTAGGATCATCCAATAGCGACTATATCTAACATATCACTTGAAAGTCTACACAAATAAATGAATTACAAGAAAATAAAATCACTCCAGTGATATATCAACTCTCCCAACATCATCGACTAGCCCACTGCTCGCCAAAAAACCGACAACGTGACAGCGAAAAAGAATGGCAACAACTCGACGTTTTACAACAATAACACCGTCCATTTGATGCCACGAGGTTGGTACAGTCTGTCTCAACAAACATTACACAACAATAAAAGTAATCATGTATTGGGGGGGGGGGTATTTGAATACAAGTCATGTCAGCGAGTTGAAATAGAATCGTGAACTCTACACGAAACTAGATTTAAAAATAACGTCAGAATGAAATAATATCGACGAGAAATGTGTTATAACTAGGAAAACGCTGTATACGCGTTGTTAAACGAGCAGAAAGTAATAGTATGTCGACTTTTTTGCCAAACTTTTGCCTACATTCGCCAATTGGGTGACATTGAAGTTAGAAATGGGTAAAAACTGCTTCGAGTGGTACCAATTTAGCACATTCCATGTTTCTTCTTCAAAATGGCTGACCCGATCAAGCTGAGAATTTCCAGAAATGTGTATCAAGATGTTATTCAACTTCACACAAAATTTCAATTTTTTTGAAATTAAAATTTTTTAATTTTTTTCCGCCGTGTTATTCTAATGGGTATTTTTGAAATTTCTAAAATTCATAAAAATGAAGTTACCACCCGATAATGCCACAAAACTATACAGATCTAAGCTAGATAAGGTCCCATGATGAGAAAAAGTTTGAAGTTAATAGCTCTGTAGCCGTTTGACCTGTGGAGAACCGACAAAAAAACATGAAAAAAAAAGAAAAAAAACAAAGTCGAACACCAATTTTTTTCAGTATGTCGAATTGAATCCTCGCTAAAGCTCGTCTAATAATTGTCAAGACCCCAAATGAGTAGGGCCTACATAAAATCAAAACTGGCCTTTTGAAGTTTGTGAACAAGCATTGATAGATCCTCACTGAATGTGTTGACTTCTCGGCTATCACCCGTAGGTGGGGCCAGTACTCAATTGTAGTCCTCTTTGTAAAGTCCTCTGAAAATTACCTAATTGAAAAGGAAACGAGTTAAGATGTTGAAAATTTCCATTGAAAATTTGCAATGAAAATTTTCAATGTTCAAATTGAAAAAAATCCAATTATTTTATTCTGAATATCACTGAAAAAAAATCATTGGGAATGAATTAGATGAATTCATTTAATTCCATTGGATTCACAGAAAATTTTCATTGAAAATTTCAATAAGTTACATTGAAAATTTTCAATGGATTGAAAATTATCTGAAAATTTTCAACGTCCCATCACTAGTTAAACCTACTGATCGAAAAGATTTGCACACTTGCTACGGACTGGTGAGACAGACTATACTGAGACCCGGACCAGATTGTAAACCATTTGTTTCCGTCTTGATTTATTGCCGCGCGTTAATTCCATTCCGCAGTTGCGTCCGGACAAGTTCGATACACTTGACTTTCGAATGGTAATATACAGCCGAACGGTTTGCTTTACAGTAAACCACGGAGATTCAATAAATAAACTCGGATCTGTTTCGAGGCAAAATGAACTATCGTTCTTGATGGGAAAAGAGTTATCAACAAAGGCTAGTTTGAAGTAATTTTTAGAAACCATTCACATATATGGTTTGAATGAATCGTGTGTGTGTAGACCTGAATTATCATATGCATTTTTTTCTCTTTTTCAAATAACTTTTTCGAATATTTTTTTTCCTCTCTTTTTTTTTTACTTCATTTTTTTTCTCTTCTTATTCGAATAAAGTGATCAATGTGTTTAATGGGCAATCTTTTGTAAGGCACAGACTTTATTTTTCATCAATAAAGTATTTATATATATATATATATATTACTTATTAATTGTACTTGTCTGTGTAATGAAATATTCGGTAATTTATTTTTTTATTAAATTAATAATCAACTGATTATCTATATTATCTAGCTATCTATATCTATGTATCAGAGAGTCTATATTGCCGTACAAGTTATATTGATTTATCTCAATTCTGTATCGATCAATCAGAAATCTTGTAATGTATCATTATTTGTCGTATTATTTGTTTGATATACTATAATCACTAATTCGTTGATAAATCATAAATGATGGCTTACTGCCATACTCAAATGTAATGCTATTTATAAGTTATATTGTAAAATATGTAAATTGTGTACCGATTCCCTCGAAAAGGGTTAAAGGAATAAACACTACTACTACAACTACTACTACTATACTATACTACTAGATTCCAAAACAACGAAACCAGAAGAGAATATTTCTAAATGAGATTTTGCGTGTTGTTATGGTAACGATTGTTAGGCATTTGTTACTTGAGATAATCCTACTGAAAACTGAGCTATCCCTTAAAGGACATCACAGCCCTGAAACTAGATTCTCAGGAATGGTGGAAATATTTATCTCCACAATTTAAGAGAAAACAAGGAATCACGATCACAATTTCAGGAATCATAATCAGATTAATTGTCCTCCAAGAACCGGCCCTATTTCTGAGGCATGACGCAGACATTACTAGATTCTGTTTATGTTTTATATATATATATATATATATATATATATATATATATATATATATATATATATATATATATATTGGGTTTTAAGGACGCATTGTACTGATGGCTACGATCTTTTGGCGTCGGTGGATGATGAATGAGATGATGGGATGATGAGATGAAAGGTTATTCTATCAGGTGTTTTTGAATGGTGGGAAGGAGTCGGTTGTGGTCTGTTGTTAAGGAACCATCCCAGTATCAACCTGAAAGACAGAGGGAAACCACGTAAAACCTACACATAATACAGAATCGGTAATGCCTACGTCATGACTCATGATTTCTAGATGGCAAAACAATCCTTAATTTCTGATATTGAGATGATGATTTCTAGTTTTCTCTAAAATTTTGTTAAATAAATATCGTCATTATAATTTAAAATCTACTTTCAGGACTGTGATGTCCTTTAAATTTAAAGTCAGTTTCGAGCAGAAAATGACTCATAATCATTCCCATAGCAACAGAGCGAAAATTGCACACCACACTGAAACAGATTGAGTCAGTACAGGGGTCATTAAATATTGTATTATTACATTTTAATTTTGAACATAAATTTTGAAGTTATTAGGGACCGATTTCTCCTGAAGTTTTTCATTTCTCATTTTTTTTTTTTTCTTGTATAAGCCTACATCAAGATGCATTGAGGGTTGCGTTTGTTTGCGGCCGGAAGATGGTGCCTTCACTTATTTTGAAAACACGCACCATACCGTGAGGACTTTTCTGTGTAATATGGATCGCTGCTCTATCTGGTGGTGTTTCGTAGAAACGGCTGATAGGCTGGCAAACTTGATGCCAGCGAGCCGGCCTTGAACATAACGTTAGTTCCTTCTATCACCACTTATCTACGCACGGTCAATAGTACTTTAAACGTGGACCGTGAATCGGAACATATTTTCAACATGGAAGGGATAGGAAGTGAGGCCACCATCTCCAACGGGCAAACGCAACCCTCAATGCATCTTGGCCTACATAGTAACCCAATTCTTTGGAAGACTTCAAACAAAATCCATTCCCCTTGGTTTATTTTTCATCTTCAATTTATATATTTTTTTGGCCAAAATCAAACATTTAATTGTTGAAACACTCGTAAGCATATCAACACAGTGTACATCAGGCAATCACTGTGATTGGTCCATCTCAACTGCCTCACATCATCACCTGTCTCCTTCAACAATGAGTGACTTCCACTGTGACGTCATGACTGAGATTAAACCTTCATCGTCCAATAGAATCAGTCCACTGTAACCACGTGACAAGACCACGTGATTACAAACACCCCATTCAACTGAGCACTCAACGTCAATTATTGATATATCAGTATATCCAAGACATCTCTGAACGTATATCTAAGAGATGAAGGCTCGAAACACCCAAATGGTAGTGGTGTGAGATAAAGGGGACGGTCGCTCGGAACCACCATCTTTCGTAGGGACATTCATATACTTGTATGTATGAACGATGAAGGCTCGAACCATCCGTGCGGTAATTGAGTGAAATGGAGAGAACGATCGCTCAGAACTTTCAATTTTCTTGAAGACATCTCCATACGTTTATCAACAAAAGATGAAGGCTCGAACCATTCGTGTGATAGTGCTATTAAATGAGAGGGACGGCCGCTCGGGAGTTTCATCTCTCGCGAAGACGTTTCTATGATATGTATAAACGTCTAGGCCGATCAAAGATAGTTTACCTTTACGTCACTGAAAACAACGCGCCACTGTAGCCCCCCCTCTTCCCCCCCCCCACCCAACCGCACGCACGCACATAGACATCTAGATGGAATGCGAAAAGCTATTTTCGAAATTAACTTATAGCATATAAAACCTATATTCTTAGACCAACAGAAATAACATGTTGAACATACTGCACATATATATATATATATATATATATATATATATATATATATATATATATATATATATATATATATATATATATATATATATATATATATATATATATATATATATATATATATATATATATATATATAAAAACAAGATATACACATCCATTGAAAGACTTTTCAAATTTTAATTACTTCATATTCGACGTTGGAACACTATAAATTTTAAAGTGAATTTTATTTTGACTTGGAAGAAACTGGCCAAGCTCTTTCCTAGGAAAATAAACTATACGGTGCTAGAAATGTTTTTAAAAGTCAATAAATCATTGGGTTTATGTCTGTGTATATAAGCATAGTCAAGACATTAATATAATATAAAAATTGATATAATTCACAAATTTTATTGATTTTATTTAAAAACAGAATTTTGGGAATTTTGGAAATTGCAAATTTATTCGAAGAAAATGTGTTTTTCAAATTGTCCCTCTGGTTTATATGCATCGTCAAGACATTAATATAATACGAGAATTGATATAATTCACCAATTTCATTGATTTCATTTAATAACAGAATTTCGAAACTTTTGAAAATTTCGAATTTAATTGAAGGAAATATATTTTTAAAATTTGTCTCTCTGGTTCATAAGCATAGTCAAGACATTTAATATAATATAAGAATTGATGTAATTCACAAATTTCATCAATTTTATTCAAAAACAGAATTTTGGGAATTTTGGAAATTTCAAATCCATTCGAAGAAAATGTGTCTTTCAAATTTGTCCCTCTGGTTTATATGCATCTTCAAGACATTAATATAATACGAGAATTGATATAATCCACCAATTTTATCAATTTTATTTAATAACAGAATTTTGGTAATATGGGAAATCTCAAATTTATTCGAAGAAAATATGTTTTTCAAATTTGTCCCTCAGGTTTATTCTTTAACTGTTTTTGTTTTTAGATAGTTTTTCTCAGAAGTGGTTGCACGGACTACGTCTCAAGACTACAAAGTGTCGACAAAGCTTGATCATGACATGTGTGCATGACAAGTTTCAACAGAATTAGTTCTCATTCGGAAACAAAAGTGGACCTATAAAACTTCAGTGATAACTTTTTAAGAATGATCAAATTGAGTGTTCGCTTACACTCATCCAACAAATATATCGGTGATATTTGAGTTTGTTATATTGGTAGAATACCTTTTTTCTTTTGAGGATACAAGTATATGCATATATTATATATATATATATATATATATATATATATATATATATATATATATATATATATATATATATATATATATATATAAATTCATATATATATATATATATATATATATATATATATATATATATATATATATATATATATATATATATATATATATATAAATTCATATATATATATATATATATATATATATATATATATATATTCAGAATTTTCAAGCGGACACAAAAAAATATATATGAAAAACCTCACTTTATTCTAATGAAAAAAAGAACGTAGTTTGACTTTATTCCATCTTATCATTCCGTTTTTTGCCGCAATGTTTATACTAAAGCGTGTTCAAAGCGCGGATACAAGCCGGCGATATCCAAGAGATAAAGAAGACGATCTTGTATATTATTATTATGTTGGTACTAGTCAGTGAGAGAAAAGATGTCACACGAAAATGCTGATTGCACATTAAAAAAGATCACGTTTTTAGCGAATCCACTTCTTGGTATTCTGGTCGGAAATTACGCGGCACCCGAGAAGAAAATACTCCCGACTCGACTGGCTTTTCGGTTCGGGGGGAGGGGGTGGTTGTGGTGGGGAGGGGGGAGGTAGGGGGGTGACGAACGCGGGAAACACTGCATAATCATGGCATGTCGAAGTCTACCTTTGGTTTCCGTCAGTCAGTATCACCTTATACTTGTCACGTTCATGTTCACCCTCCTCTACCCACGTTCATGTTCACCCTCCTCTACCCCACGTTCATCTTCACCCTCCTCTACCCCACGTTCATCTTCACCCTCCTCTACCCCACGTTCATCTTCACCCTCCTCTACCCCACGTTCATGTTCATCCTCCTCTACCCCACGTTCATGTTCACCCTCCTCTACCCCACGTTCATGTTCACCCTCCTCTACCCCACGTTCATGTTCACCCTCCTCTACCCCTCACGTACATCACTCCATTTCACACCATTTCACTCCATTTCAACATGTTCATTCAAATCTGGCTGTGAACTACAAAACTATCTTGAACATACAAGAATTGTGTAAATAATATGCCTTGAGCATACTATTTTGTTATAATCCTATTGAAATCAAGTATATGAGACCATTCAAAAACCACTAAAAGTAATATAGTTCTAAACTCCCAACCACAAGCCATCTTCAGCTTACTTTAGTAATCGACTTCTTATTTCTCAAAGCTTATTTTTGTTGTCTGCTTTTACCAAACTTCTATCTAACTTTCAACCGTAATAATTTTCCAAGAACAAGTGTATTTTTAATGAACATTATCAGCCCATTAATGTACCATCGAGTAAATAATCATATATGGTAAACATTAGTATATCTTACATATAACTCTATTGATTAGCCTCGGGTCAATCCACGCCTCAAACAGAACCTTATCTAACCTATTAGTCTAAATTTAATACTCAATTATTTTGCTAAATTTATTTAGGTGGTGACAACCCTAAAAGCGCTATCCAAAAAAGGGTCCCTTACAAAAGTGGTGACTGCGGTGAGATTCGGACCAACGCTTTAGAAAATAGATCCTCACAAAATCTATCCGAAAAAAGGCCCCGTTACACATAGACCGATGATCCGATGGATATCGGCTGCCATTCATTTTGTGGAGAAAAATGATTCCATCCGGACTCTTATTCTCGAGATTATGAGATTAGGATGAGATCAATTAGGTGGAATTCTGATGATCTCACTGAAAATGGCTGATTGGTATTCCCGAAACACTAATTTCACATTTCATGTCATTCCTCATTTCACTTGAAAATCTCACCACCCATTTGGTTAGTGAAATGTCAAAGTGAGTTGCAAAATATTGTGCATATAGCACTCGAGATGGCTTTGCATCACTGCCAATAGGATAATTAACTAGGGAAGGCAGTGCATCCTATTTTTTTACATTTTCACGGGCTGCTATTGGCTGCTACCCTCCTAAAGGGTATCTCTAATATAACAAAAATAATTCCATTTCATATTTTACGATATTTCAGCTCGGGAATAGCAAAACGGTGAGAAGTGAGATAGGAAAAAGTAGAATGAGATAATCTCAGGAATAAGGCTTCTGAAAAGAGATTTCCCTCGCTGTTTCTCATTATCAGCTCAATCCTGACAGGTGATATCGATCAGAAAGGTCGAAGGTCGCGAGTTGGCCAATACACACTTCGGCATTTCACCTCGCGTCTAGCTAGTGTCTCCGGTTCACTCCACTGGGAATCACACACAGGAAATGACATCTGAGAAGTCGCGGGTCAATCATGCTGGCGCATCGTAGGCTTCGGTCATGTTTACATCTCGTTATTGATGGTGGCGTATACCAATTCAGTGGAATCCCAATTCGTCGACATGCTTGAAATGCTTCAATATCCTCAAAAATAAATTGGCCAATCAGGATTTCACATGATTTGTAATTTCACCAAGTCGGAATTTCGATTAATCTTACCAGTCGATGAATCTTACCAGTCGATGAATCTTACCAGTCGACGAAACGGATAGCTGCGTAAATGGTTGAGAGTCAACTAATAGAGATTTCGATGAATCGGTATTCTACTGAGTCGGGATTTCTAAGAATCGTGCCAGTCGACGAATCGCGGGCCAAGTTGTATTTTAACTTGCAGTGTATTCGACGAATTAGGAATTCGATGAATTGTGCCAATGGAACACTCCGTGTGAACGCGTCAAGGTCAACAAGCTGTAAGTCAGAATCACGTAGGATTTCGGATAAAGAGGAAGTTCTATATTTCGATCATCTAGTGTTGAATCTTACATGATTGATGGATTGACCAATAGGAGAACATTGTTCACCATTCAATTATGGCCACGAGAATTTCTACGCGAGTATATATATATATATATATATATATATATATATATATATATATATATATATATATATATATATATATATATATATATATATATATATATATATATACATATATATATATATATATATATATATATATATATATATATATATATATATATATATATATATATATATATATACATATATATATATATATATATATATATATATATATATATATACATTATATGCGTACCGAGAGCTCCAAGCTTATATTCAGCAGAGGTTACATTTTTCAGCGACTTCGTGAAAGGAAATAAATAAATGATATTGGTCTTTGAAAGGTAATAAGCGTGAATGAAACTGTCTGATTTTGCCCGCCATTCCGAGATGAAAGTTGGTCTAGTTCAGTGCAAGCAATCAGCCATGTGTGATTGGTGTCAGTAGGTCATTTTCATGATTGTATTTGTATCTTCCCAAAGATCCAATCAACAGATAGGTCATTTGTGAGATTTATTTCTCCTAAAATGAATGATTGAAAATCAAAGAAAACTTTTTTTATTGTCATTTCTTAAATCTACTTATATGATCACTTCCCACTTATGAATATAATCACCACTAAAAATCACTAATCGAGGGGTAAACAACTAGCAAATTTGGCTTACACCTAATTTCAGATTTCAATAGATTTCAGGGAGATTTCATGAAAAGTTTACACCAGATTTCAAGAGTGTTGTTGGCCCCTCGCTACTAATTACACTATACCTCATCACTTACTTAATTGTCATGACATAAAGTTAGAGTTTTTTTCGAAACAGTACCATGTGGTAGCCATCCTTTGTCAACTAAGACATCGCTTCAGAAACTGAAGTCACCTTTGGGCGTGGGTTCGAGTCCCGCATTCGCAGGGGTGTAGTCGTAAAAAATAAAGTGCCAGGGCGGTGGCATCATTACTTTTGCCCCAGAAGGCCAGAAGTGGTGCTGTCGTAAAAATAACAGTAGGTACCCCAAAATTTCGCATGAACATCGATATGTAATTCAAATAGCAGTCAATGCGATTCCTAATTGGTGGTGGGTTGACCCCCCACAACGCCCTGTAAGGAAAAAATTTGATTTTTTTTCTGAACAATTAGGTCTATATTTAGTAAGTGTTGGTAGGCCTACTTCTAATTCTAGCACAGCTCTAGCAGACTGGGACCGCGAGCTAATAAGGCGTAGGCTAACAATGATTGTTTTTATTACTTTCAGTTTTATCACATTTATTTTTATAAATTGAAATGAGAAAAGTTATTTGAACTTGAAACATACCGATTTGAAGCTTAGAATATTGTCCAAAGTTCCGATTTCTCGACTTCCTTGAACTCATCGTGATTTACGGTCGAGATTGCGTGTCATCTGCAGATCGATGCGTAAGGAGTCACGATTTCACATAAGGAATAGCGTTGAACAATTGGAAGGCGGGGCCGTTTAGTTTGATAAACATCAAGGATGCAACATTTTGCAGCAATAGTTTAGTACGTAGGGGTGTTACAATCAAGTTCATAGCACTGAATCCTCGCTCACATTCGGCGGTACTACAAGGCAAGGTATTGATGCACTGTATCAGAGGTAAGAGTGAAGATGACACTCGACGACCGCCACCTTCATAATATTTACGGAAACCGTTCCGAATTGATTGTCTGTTTTCTAACCTAAACCGATTACACATATTCCTAACATTGTCCTCTCCAAAACGAACATTAATTCGGTCTTGATCATCCTCCGACCAAGTTTCTGGATTAACTCTTGACAACTCTTCCTTTTCACTATAAATTAATACGTGTACAAAATTAACTATTTCAAAACTAAACCACTATCACAACTATTGACTGTACGCACCGAAGTACACGAGTAAACTAATGAGCATTGAGCGACAGTTTGCTTATCCACAAACTACCGATGACAGACCAAAACTTGAGTACTGGGAAAAACAACATAGGCCTATTCTCTAAATAATCCAATTCTTCAGAATTTCCAAATAGAATCGATTTCGAGAGAAAATATCACAGAAAAAGTAATAGCAATAATAACTGTAAAAGGCGTCCGCTGAGTGTTACATGGAATACTCGTACAGTACTCGGAAGTCAGAAGCAGCAAGGAGAATTAAGCTATAGCCAGACATTTCTACATGAAATTCCAGGAAAAGTAATAGTAGTACAATACAATCAAAATAATGGTATGGGCCTATTCTTTCAGCTAGATCTATAATAAATACATTCACTTCACCATTCACTATTCTCAAGTCTGCATTGTTAAATAATTTTCATTAAGTTTATTTTCAAAAAATGTATAAAGATATTATTATATTATTGGATTTTTCTTTTAATATGTACTTTCTTTATAACAGACAACCAAAGTTCAGCGCCCTACGCCGCCCTGCCTCCGCTGTAAAATTGGAAGCAGGGCTAAGCCCTGCCTCCCAAAAAAGTACCAGGGCGCCGCCCTGGACCGCCCTGGCCCCACTGCATGCCTGCGCATTCGGCATGGGTTTTTGTAAATGTATCATCACTCCATGTAGTTTCATAATCACCTGCTCATTCGTACCCCCGTATAACCTAGCCGTAGTGGGGTCGTTATAAGCAAACAATAATCATTAGAAACAATAATCATTATAATTTGATGATTGGTTTTTCCCAAAGATCCAACCAACACATACGTTGAATTTGTGAGATTGATGTCTCTAAAAATAAATGATTGAAAATTGAAGAACCTTTCTATCATCTCTAAGAGCACTTAGGCCCATGAATGTCATGGCATGTAATGTACATAATATAGAGGTGTTTTAAGACGGTATTATGAAATGTGATGACCAACCTCCATGGCTCAGTCAACTAGGAACTAGATTTTAACCAATAATGTCGATATATCCATTTCCCTAATTTTACTAGAAAACATCATCTCAATTTCCGAAATCATAATTTATTATTTATATTATTACAGGTATTCCCAATTTATTTGTCCTCCAGGACTAGTTTCCGTTTTCAGAGTCGTGACAACATTGCTCGATTCTATTAATGTTTCTATACAGAATCGGTAATGCCTACGTCACGACTCATAGTTTCTGGAGGACAAAAAACATACCTTCAATGTCTGAAATTGAGATGATAATTTCTAGTTATCTCTAAAATTTCGTAAATAAATGTCGTCATTATTCAATTGACGACTAGTGATTGACCCGCCCACAAACGTCACAAAACAAAACATCCAATCAAATGGGCTTTGTTATGTGGGAAATTTCACATTTACCTATCAGAGTATCTCTAAATGCCCACATGAAGTATGCATCTAGGTGGCCTGGCGATTAGCCACGCCTATCAATTATAATCTAGTCTCAGGGTTGTGATGTCCTTTAACGTCTGTCGACGCCTTGCTCACCTATATTCCTGATGAATGTACCAGACAACAGGTTGCGCCACTTGAGTATCATCTGATTGGTTATTCCCAAACACCTTGGGTCACGTGCCCACAAACACTTCACTCGGTGTCGCACATATCGCGCACAGACTTCTCGACCGACCGAACTGAGGCGACTATTTCACACACACTCACTAGCACAAAACCAACTCATTGACGGGGACTTGTGAGCAAACTAAAAACCCAATTTCAAGTCGACAACAGTCGAAAATACACTTAAATTACATGTCAAAAGGATGTAGAAAGAAACAACAACAACAACAGCAACATCGACGACGACGACGACAAGAAAATAGAAAGAGTCGAAAAAAACTTTTTTTCCCCCAACACGAAAATAAACTTTTTTTCACACTTTTATGGGTGTATGTGAGCGAAGGAGCGTGTGAGAGAGAGAGAGAGAGTGTGTAAAAGAGAGAAAGAAAAAAATCGGAGAAAAAAAGATTAGAAGACAGAATGAGAAATTACGTGTCACAGTTTATATTTAGAACCAATCCCCTAGCGATATGGGACATCTCAGAAGCCCCTTTAAAGATAATATTAGAAACAATCTTTTTTTAGATGAAATCTTTTTTTTTTAAGAAAATCACCGCAGTATTCAAGACAATATAATAATATTATTAAAATATAACATCACACGAATGATATTGATAATAATAATGATAATATAATTCGAACACAAAGTTGACTTATGCCGACCATACGAGTATTGTTACGTATAGATAATATTAGAAACTATCTTTTTTTTAATAATTTTTTTTTTAAACGAAAATCACCGCAGTATTCAACACGCTATGATAATAGTATTGAAATATTATACCACACAAATTATAATAATAATGATAATATAATCCAAACACAAAGTCGACTTACGCCGACGATACTAGTCTAGATGATTTTTTTTTTTTTTTACGAAAATCACCGCAGTACTCAACACATTACAATGATATTATTAAAATATCATATCACACCAATTATATTAATAATGATAACCATGATATAATCCAAACACTGCGTTGCCTTACGCTGACGACACGAGTATTGTTACGTAGATCGCGCGCGCGCGAGACGACGTCCCCGTAATACGCGTCCAGACGTGACGAGCGACCGCAAGCGACTGGCTCGAAACAGCGGGCGTCGTTCCCGAGCGTCGCGACGTCGACGACACAATTATCGCGACGCGCACGCGCCACAGCACGGCTTTACCTCATTGTAGGTTATTTGAAAAATAAAAAAAGTCGACGATTCAGGTCAAATTAACGGGTTTACATTTGACAGCTCGTTCTATGTCTAGAGAAGATTTTGGTTATTATTACATTTGAAATGATCTCTAATTATAAACTTCCAGCTTATACATTGGATATTTGACAACTTGGTTATTATGGTAACATCATTCATTCTAGATGTGATTTGGTAGAAATGAAGGTTCATTTAAAGTGACTAGAGTTTGGCTATAAAATATAGGAATCATTTTTTTTATAACTTTCGTAATTTCCAAACAAATAAAATACTAACAAGGCTAATATTTTATGTATATAGAAATATATATATATATATATATATATATATATATATATATATATATATATATATATATATATATATATATATTCATATATATATATACATTCATATATACATATATATATATATATATATATATATATATATATATATATATATATATATATATGAATATATATTTATACACATATATATATATATATATATATATATATATATATATATATATATATATATAAATATATATATATATATATATATATATATATATATATATATATATATGTATAAATATATATATATATATATATATATATATATATATATATATATATATGTATATATATATATATATAAATATATATATATATATATATATATATATATATATATATACCGTATGTATGATTTTTAAAACTGTCTAAAAATTGCGACCTCCGCCGGGATTTGAACCCGGATCTCCAGATTGCCGGTCTGACGCGCTACCCATTACGCCAAAGAGGAAGATCTTCTGAACAGTTTCATTTGTTGATATCTTTCGTACAGTCACACATTTCTAGACTTGTGGATCACACCCCAAATTGACAGGAAATTGTACTGCCTGATCGACATCTCTCAGCTACCCCAGCTGTTGGGTCATATGATTGGACCACACGATTCTGATGCATCGCTATTCAAGAATACATAAACCGGTATTCAAAAGTTTCCGCTAAAATTGACCCAACTGTAGAATTATTTTCCAAATTACTTTCTGACTCTGCTGACTGATCGATGGAAAGATTTCTGGTATACACATTTCTTTCGTCTTTGAAATAATTCGCTGCGTCATTAATTTATAGGGACGTGTGGGTATTTTGATTATTCCGGTATGTTAATAGCTATCTCGATCGCAGCCAAATCACAGCAATTAAGGCGTCCCAAAGCTTCATAGGGCCAAAAGTTGCCGCCATGGTGATTACACGGATATAAATGATGGTGAAACTTGAACCGTGCAAGATAAAGAATTAACAAATACATCACCAGATGCAGACAATATTTGTTAAAAATGCTATTGATTCAAATATTTTAATAACCTATGTGGAAAGATCACTTTTTGTATATATATATATATTGTGTTTTAACAACGCACTCTACTGATGACTACGATCTATTGGCGTCGGTGGATGATGAATGAGATGATGGGATGATGAGATGAAAGGTTATTTTATTAGGAGTTTTGGATGGTGGGAAGGAGTCGGTCGTGGCCTGGTGTTAAGGAACCATCCCAATATCAACCTGAGCGACAGGGAAACCACGGATAACCCCTGTTAGGATGGTCGACCATGGCGGGAATCGAACCCCGGTCTCCCGAATGACGGTTCAGTGTGTTACCACTCGGCCACGCGTCTCGGTAGGAAACTTTAACCGTGTAAGAAACCAAATTAAAAAATAGATTACAATTGATGTACACAATATTGGCCGAAAATGTTTATGAATCAAATTGTATAATGCATGCAATTTAAGGCGTCCCTTATAGTCTCCATAGGGCAAAAAGTTCTCGCCAGGGTGATTTCGCAGGTATAAATGATCATAAAACTTCAACCGTGCAAGATAAAAGTTAACAAAAATATCATAAGGTACAGACAATATTAGTTGAAAATGCTAATGAGTCAAATTTTATACCGAGACGCGTGGCCGAGTGGTAACACACTGAACCGTCATTCAGGAGACCGGGGTTTGATTCACGCCATGGTCGACCATCCTGACAGGGGTTTTTCGTGGTTTCCCTCTGTCGTTCAGGTCAATACTAGGATGGTTCCCTAACAACAGGCCACGACCGACTCCTTCCCACCATCCATTAACACCTAATAAAATAACCTTTCATCCTATCATCTCACCATCTCATATATCATTCACCGACACCAATAGATCGTAGCCATCAGTAAAGTGTGTCGTTAAAAACCCAATATAAAAAAAAATCAAATTTTATAATAACAAAGGTAGAAAGATCACTTGTATGTAACAGTAACACTTGATATTTTTCCCAGCGATTTCCACCTCACAGCGTACCGTTACATACAAATAAAACGTAACATATTGTGAATGTTTATTATGGATCGACATTATTTAAAAATATACTTCTCTGAATGGTGTGAAGCAGTTTCATTACAATAGGTTCAAACGGAAAGTAACTATACGATCGTTTACATGTTACATTGACACTGAAAATGTGACGCTACACGGCTAGGTTTCCGATAGAGCACAAATAGAGTAGAGATGAAGCCTGAAAAGGCAATGCTTCAAGATGAGACAAATTAAACCGGTAGTAGAAAAGGAAAAACCGGAAAACCGGACCTAATTAGCTCAGTTTTACGAATTGATAGTTGGTAGATTAGGCGATAGTTAGGTAATTAACTTGTTAGTTGTTATCACTCTTGCTTACTGATGTTATTTTCTTACCTTAACTATTCATCCGACTATAAAAATGAGAGAATCTATTTCAGACAAATGACTAGATTTTGAGTTAACTAATCCAGAACCATTGAAGTAAATTGATAGACTATAGATTTGATAAAAAAAAAATGATGCGAAACATATTGCCCCGTTTAACTGGCAGAATAACCAAAACCGATCGCTTTACGAGAATTCCACAGAAATTATTGCGTGAAGTTTTGAAACTTCCCAAAGTTATTGCTCACACTAATGAGTATGCCATCAGATAATTAGAATTGTCATAAGTCTATTAATAGGCCTACAGATTTATTTAGAATCCCATAAAATTGTGGAAAGATGTATTTGCAACGAAAACATTGATTGGATAAGCGAAGCGAAGACTCAATTTCACCATACCCGAAAAAAAGGACTTTTTTTTTTTTTTTTTTTTTGTTTGTTTGCGCTCCACAGGTCAGACGAAAATTTAATTTTAGTTGAAACTTGGCACACACAAGTAGGCCTATCATTATCTAATTCGATACTGTATAGTTTTGAGGCGCGATTGGTTAAACCACTTCTGAAAAAACTCATTTCAAAGTTTTCAAAAAACCCATTAGAATAACCCATAGAAAAAAATTCAGGAAAAATATTTCATCCAAAAGAATTCAAATTCTCATGGAATTTTAATCTGATCATGATACACATTATTCCGAACTTTCACTCAAATCGAATCAGCTGTTTTGATGTAAAAAAATATATAATGTAATTTTTATAAATCATTCAAAGCTATTAAGATACCTATCAAATCCAAGCTACAGGTGACACCACTTAATTATAAACGATTAAAACAAAGCCTTCTTTATTATCATATAAATTATTAATGGAAAATAAGATGGCAGTGATGTAATGGTTTGGATCTCAAGGTGTATATATATAATAACCAATCCAAAGATAAGTCGATATGTTCCAGCTCATCCATCAGCGCGGCAACACATAACGCGTTTGCCTAGTGATGATCAAACGGCAAGACTGATGGAAATTACAACTGAGCATATATATCTGATGAGATGCTCATTAGTTTCTACATCAACTTTGACAAGTTTCAATTGATGATTACAATTATTGCTATCGGATTCCCGTATTGAACGAGTATTTTCATTTATTTTGCCGGTATACGGAAAAAGCGGGTCAAAAAATTGTGATTTTTTCTTCATCAGAATTATCTTCAATATATCAATTAAACTCAAATATTAAATATCAAATTAAATATTAAATATCAAATCAAATATGAAATATATATTTAAATATATGAATATAATATTAAATATTCATAATAATATTTATATTTATAATATAATATTTGAATACGTATATATATATTAATATATTTAAATCAAATATTGAATTAAATATCAATTCACTTCATAGTTCTGGATTTGTTAATTCGAAATGGATTTATTTGTGAGACTTGTATTGTTTCTCGTTTTCAGTTAGATTTTTACTTGACCAGAATTCGTAAAATCAGCTCTAGGCCCAATTATCAGTTCGTAAAACCGGATCTAACTCCAGCCAGTAATGAGTGTTTAAACTCCAAATATAAATTACGTACGAACAACAAATAAATCAAGAATGTAAATTACGTTCGTTTATTAAAAGAACTGGAAGATTATTTGTTTCCATTGGAGATGAATTATTATCATTTAATGAAATATTAAACATTTATATATCGATAGTTGCCAAGACCGCCCTGGCTGTATATTCACATTATTACATGACTCATTGTGCGAGCCAGATATTGTTGCCGCGAGAGTTGACCGTCCCGAGCGACCGTTCCTCTACGC
This sequence comes from Brachyptera risi, assembly GCA_964007535.1. Lineage (NCBI taxonomy): Eukaryota > Metazoa > Arthropoda > Insecta > Plecoptera > Taeniopterygidae > Brachyptera > Brachyptera risi. The sequence goes on from OZ023337.1 coordinate 31,785,969, forward strand.
CACAGCATTAGCGGTCGACTGTGTCGAACCTTCATCGGCTGTCAAGGTGTCGTTGTTTCTATTTGTTCTACGTATTTCAACTTTTCCGATGATAAGTTGCAACTGATGACTGTTGACTGTAACCATGCCAACATCATAACAAAAGAAGGTGTGAAATAGGCCTGCGTTTTGTCGTCTATGCTGGAAGCCGCACTCTGGTAGCTAATTATAAAGCTTAGTTTAGGTGATACTGAAACTTGGCTATTATTGGTTGGTTTTTGATGGTCACCATGATCACTGAGTTAATATCTCCTATGGATATGATCATCCAAATTTATGAGTCTGGACAAAATTATACCCAAATAGAAGAAAGATGGTCGGTTATCAAAATGATTTATCCCTTCTTCATAGCTGAAGAGCGTATACCGGAATAAAGTCGACTCGGTTTTTTTATATTGGGTTTAACTACGCACTATACTGATGGCCATGACCTATTGGCGTCGGTGGATGATGAATGAGATGATGGGATGATGAGATGAATTAATTTATTATGTGTTTAGGATGGTGGGAAGGAGTCGGTCGTGGCCTGTTGTTAAGAAACCATCCCAGTATCAACCTGAACAACAGAGAGAAACCACGAAAAAACCCTGTCAGGATGATCGACCATGGCGGGAATCGAACTCCGGTCTCCCGAATGACGGTTCAGTATGTTACCACTCGGCCAAGCGTCTCGGTAAGTCGACTCGGTCGTGTGACATGGGCGTCGGGGTACTTATAAATGGATTGTTGTATAATGTGGTTAGGGTTCAACACGTATGGTTGGACACCGAGCCCCATGTCACACAAGCAAATTGATTTTATTCCGGTATACGGTACGCTCTTCAGGCGCCTCTTCTTATTTCTACAGCTCAGTCATGAACGGGAGAGATATACTAGGCCTATCAATCTATTGTACATGGTTCAGCCGAAGAAGCATTCAATGAGAGAGTAGTGTTCTTTATTCTCTAGTTCAGCCTATACCGAGCTTGCCCCATTTTACGAGGGTTGACTAGGCCTAGCCTAGCTTGGTCAAGTCTGGGGCATATTCTAGAATATCCTGAACTAGACCCTATTGAGATAACTGGCATTATAAGCTTAGGTCAGAACCTATAAATCTATAATAAGTGAAGTAGGGCCTACCACCAGATAGAACAGGCCTGAAACCAAACGTGTTGAAAATTAGGAATCAATCAATGATGTGGGTTTCCAATTACCTTCTGTTGCGAGCATAAGCAGCCCTAGGCCTACTTCTAATCCCAAGTATTGCTCCCGTCTCTCGACAGTAGGCCTAAACTCACACTTTTCCACGATCCTAGACGTGATTTCCGTCATTGTCTTCTCAAGGCATACCTCAGTACGTTTACACATCACTTTATTAAACTGGAAAACACTGAATTAAATATATATTCAACAGATATAACCACAACGGAGACAGTTATTTACTTGAGCGATCGGCCTAGAAATTCGCTTATTTGCAGTGGGCCGGCCCGGCCGGAGTAATTACATATTGCAAACTGTGCAAAAACAAAAATAGTTCCAACAAACTTTGAGGTAGCAATTTTGGTTAGTTATTGCTGATAACAATACTTGAAATGTGAATACATAATTGCAATTGATGAATGAAGTGAACATTTTAATTTCGTACAACTGAGCTTAAACAATATAAATGACAGGATCGATTATGTATTTTAATTGTTACCGATTGCTTGAACTGTTTGATCTTCTATTTCGTAGCGCCGTGGAAAAAGCTAGTACCACGCGTTCGAATTTCATCCGAATGGCCATACCAAGATGCATTGAGGGTTGCGTTTGTTTGCGGCCGCGGGCAAACGCAACCCTCAATGCATCTTGGGCTATACTCGTCGGACAATCGGTCTCTGTCTCGTGTTGTTGTTGTTGTTGTTGTTGTTGTTGTTGTTGTTCTTGTTGTTCTTGTTGTTCTTGATGTTGTTGTTAGCAGCCTCAACTAACCTAAATAAACCGATCTAGCTAATTCAATTAAACTAACCGATCCAACATATTCAACCAAAAAAACATCCTAAAATAAAGTTGTTACAAACGTCTTATAATGTATCAATGGTTCAAATAACTAACTTATTTCATTCTCATTATTACAACTTATTATTATTTTTCATTATTTCCATTTATTATTCTTATTTAATTCGAGTGTAAAATTTAATGTAATAATTGAAGAATCTGTCATGTTTAGTTTGGGTATTATTTTTAATTCTGTCAACAGTGTTTGGTTATGATGATAAATGTTCGATAAAAAAAAAAAAGTAATAAAAATCGCCAACTTGTATTCAACATTGTATTGGCTCTTACCTGCAACTTGTTGATATCTATAGTGCTGCAACCTGTCGCTTTTACACTTTTCAAAACCAATTTATCCAAATATGCAATAAAATGTAAACTTTTATTGCGTTATGTTTGCTATTTCTCATTGTTGCAAAAATCTCTGAAAAGGTGTATAATATTATTGTTCATATTCGGTGAAAATTTGAGAGCTTCTGAATAATTCTTGTTTTTCAAGTATTTTTCCTCCTGATTATTCTTATGAGGATTTTTCAAACTTGACGATTTTTTTCCGGAAAAACCTCCCGATCGATTTTTTTGAAAAACAAACCCAGCCTATTTTGCTATGACAGAAATATGTGAATAAAAAAAGTTTCAAATCGATAGGTATTTTTTCCTGACCTGTATGCCGCGCACAAAATCACAAACAAAAAAGAAAAGAAAGAAAAAAAAAAAAAAAAAACATAAAAACGAAGCCAATTTTTTTCGGTATATAAAATGGAATCTTCGCTACGCTCATCTAATTATATATTACATGGAAGTCATATAATGCCACAAAAGCTCAACTCGTCTTGGCTGATGCGTCTTCTGAGAAGCCCTTCTGAGACCACGTGATCAACTACAAGCTCTTGTTTCAGACAGATTTCTTCAATATGTACAGACTTTCGAAGCTCTCGGAAATTTTCATTTTTCTTGGAAAGAATAAATTGCAAATTCCAAGATTCTACGATGACAAGGTGAATATTGAGACCAGGAATGTTTTTCCAATTCATTTTCATACATGCTTATATATTATATTCGATGACATTGAAACTTTATGGAAAATTGATGTTGTCAATGAAGTCTATGGATGCGAGGAAATATGATATCAATAAAATACGCTATATCACATTATATTAAATATTAATATATATATATATATATATATATATATATATATATATATATATATATATATATATATATATATATATATATATATATATATATATATATATATATATATATATATATATATATATATATATATATATATATATATATATATATATATATATATATATATAATATATATATATATATATATATATATATATGTATATATATATATATATATATATATATATATATATATATATATATATATATATATATATATATATATATATATATATATATATATGTATATATATATATATATATATATATATATATATATATATATATATATATATATATATATATATATTTCTTTAATGTGTTGAATCTGACGCCCCACTGAGTGATGACTTTTAATTCAAGTTGAATGTACATATACGCTCATCTAAAATTATGTACATATTAAATTTTATTTTTAAGACCTTTGGATGAAAATGATGGATACATAAATAAATGATTAATCCAAACTAAAACCAATCTAAAACCATACTTGCCTTTTAACGAATAGCCACTTTATCTTTTGTGATCATTCTGAATGTCCTCTGACTATAGTTTATTGCCAGAATTACCAATGTGGGAGTAATTCTAACTGGCAGTTTAAACTTGTTATCACCATGGTTACCCATGTTGATTCTTTTCACCAACTCCCAGATAAAGGCTAACTGGACTTGGTAATACTGGGCATTAGTTTAGTTTTTAGATAAGTTCAGTTGCATGCTTCTCGAAGGGTGAACAACTGGTAAATTTGCTGTACACCTGATTTCAGATTTCAAGGGATTTTAGGGAGATTTCAAGAGATTTCAAGAAGGTTTCAAGAGATTTCAAGAAGGTTTCAAGGGATTTTAGGGAGATTTCAAGAGATTTCAAGAAGGTTTCAAGAGATTTCAAGAAGGTTTCAAGAGATTTCAAGAAGGTTTCAAGGGATTTTAGGGAGATTTCAAGAGATTTCAAGAAGGTTTCAAGAGATTTCAAGAAGGTTTCAAGGGATTTCAGGAAGATTTCAGACAAGATTTCAGGAGTTGTTAACCCCTCGATGCTTCTTTATTATTATATCAAGTCAAGTCGTTATTTGTGAGACGAAGAAATTTCATTCAAGTATTTATTTACAATCAAATTTTTAAAATTGCTATTACACAAAACTACCAAAATGAGTTATTAGATATCAAGTAAGTATTTCTTTCAAGGACAAATGACTATATTACCATAGTAACAGTAGGAACTGGTGGACCAGCTCAGATTGTGATTGGGTAAGGTCAATTTGTGGACATTGTTGTCCTCTCTTTCAACAATGAGTGACGTCACTTGACAGAAGCATATAGTTACCATAGCAATACAGCGAACTGGTGAACTACTAAACATTCTGATTGGTCAATTCCAACTGGTGGACATTGTTGTCTTCTCTTTCAACAATATGTGACGTCACTCGACAGAAGCCTACAGTTACCATAGCAATACAGCGAACTGGTGAACTACTAAACATTCTGATTGGTCAATTCCAACTGGTGGACATTGTTGTCTTCTCTTTCAACAATGAGTGACGTCACTTGACAGAAGCCTACAATTACCATAGCAATACAGCGAACTGGTGAACTACTAAACATTCTGATTGGTCAATTCCAACTGGTGGACATTGTTGTCTTCTCTTTCAACAATGAGTGACGTCACTTGACAGAAGCCTACAGTTACCATAGCAATACAGCGAACTGGTGAACTACTAAACATTCTGATTGGTCAATTCCAACTGGTGGACATTGTTGTCTTCTCTTTCAACAATGAGTGACGTCACTTGACAGAAGCATATAGTTACCATAGCAATACAGCGAACTGGTGAACTACTAAACATTCTGATTGGTCAATTCCAACTGGTGGACATTGTTGTCTGTCTCTTTCAACAATGAGTGACGTCGACAAATGACAAACAATAGTTACCATGGCAATACAGCGAACTGGTGGACTACCATTCTGATTGATTAACATTCTGATTGGTCAATTCCAACTGGTGGACATTGTTGTCTTCTCTTTCAACAATGAGTGACGTCACTTGACAGAAGCCTATATAATTTTTATTTATTCATTTATTTATTTATTTATTCAACAATTCCTTTAACCCTCCTCCGCGGAAATCGGAATAACACTCGACATTTTCAAAATAGGATCACATCCAATGGATATACCTCAAGACATGCTATATGCAATATTGAAACCAAATTGAACTTCCTCTACTTTATTTCCACTCCTTCCAACACCCCCTCGATCGGTAGTGCATCTACCGACCGCTAGAATGTGGGACAAGCGTGCATGCTTCGTTGTGTGGTATATCGCCATCGGCCAGCTCGCAGCAAGCACATGCAGACGTATGGGCGAGGGAATGGAAGTGTGCGGGGAGAATGTTTTCCGTTTTGCCATGGAGTGTAGTATTCACTGTCTATAATAATGAGACATATTGTAATTTCCAAGGGGGGATTCTGACCCCCTCTCCCTTCCCCCCTCCCCCCATACCAACTCCAATGCTGTACCAGCAGCCACTATTTATCGGACCATTGATCTATGTCGCTACATGTGGACAGTGTTGATGGTTGTTTGTTTGTTTTTTATATATTGGGTTTATAACGACGCACTGTTCTGATAGCTACGATCTATTGGCGTTGGTGGATGATGAATGAAATGACGGGATGATGAGATGAAAGGTTATTTTATTGGGTGTTTTTGGATAGTGGGAAGGTATCGGTCGTGGCCTGTTGTTAAGGAACCATCCCAGTATCGACCTGAACGACAGAGGGAAACCACGAAAAACTCCTGTCAGGATGGTCGACCATGGCAGGAATCGAACCCCGGTCTCTCGAATGACGGTTCAGTGTGTTACCACTCGGCCACGCGTCTCGGTTTGTTGTTGTTGTTGTTGTTGTTGTTGTTGTTGTTGTTGTTTTTCTTGTTGTTGTTGCGCGCAGCTCAAACTAACCTAAATCAACCCAATTCAACTACTCAATCAACCTAACCTGACAAAACAAACATCCTAAACCAATTTAATCTAAAATAAACCAATCTGAAACCTACTTCCGGTTCAACAAATAGCAATTTGGTGTTGTACCATTATAATTGGCAGTACTGTCTCACGGATTCCAGGTCAGGAAACCCAACCATTTTATTACATTTAAAAGTTTGATCTTGTTCGGTTGGCAATATGCACTAAAGCAAACAACAAACAATGTGGAAATGAAGAACCTAATAAAAATAAATCACACTTAATCTAGTCGAAATGGGAATCATATATTTTTGGGTATAACGTTTACTTCACTTCGCTCGTACGTTTTGAAAGTACTTGCAAATGACGATAGAGTACGTGGCTGCATGTATCTCTTGACAGCTACGATGTCAGGATTCATCTCGCGCAAATAAATATATCACGGATTTAGTTCACTGTACGTTACGTATAAATGATAATAATGTTATACATGGTTAGCTGTTAAAGTTACACATGGAATAAAATTGAAAATAGAATATATATACATTCTTTATACAAGTGAAAAATAAAGGCTCTGCCTTACAAAAAGTTGCCCATTAGACACAGAATGATATATATATATATATATATATATATATATATATATATATATATATATATATATATATATATATATTTATATATATATATATATATATATATATATATATATATATATTTATATATATATATATATATATATATATATATATATATATATATATATAAATATATATATATCATATATATATATATATAATATATATATATATATATATATATATATATATATATATATATATATATATATATATATATATATATATATATATATATATATATATATATTATAGATTATATATATATATAATATATATATATATATATATATATATATATATATATATTATATATATATATATATATATATATATATATATATATATATATATATATATATTATAGATTATATATATATATATATATATATATATATATATATATATATATATATATATAAATATATATATATATATATATATATATATAAATATATGACAAAAAAATATATGCTCTGAAATAAAAATTAAAGTTAAAATTGAAGTCTCTATACAAACATGAACAGAATCGAGTATGCCTTCAACTTCTACGTCACGACTCATAAAATGGCCGGATCCTGGAGAACAAATTAATTAATAATAATTTCTAAAATTGGATGATGATTTATTATATTTTCTCTGAAATCAGGGAAATAAATATCATTATTATTCGTTGACAACTGTTTCGTAATCATTAACAATTTTCGAAGATGAAGTTGCGTTTCTCATCGAAAATCTCGTCCTGAGAAATCTTAATACTCTATAAGAATCGTATACCTACAGAGATAACGTTGGTATTTGTGTTTGTTAAGTTTGTAGACGAACTTCTTCTTTCGTGGAAACAAGCATATACGAATATTTTATAGTTTTCATCTTATAATGTGTAGTATAATAAATGTATAAATTGCATAAATTAGACCGTGGAATAAGGTCGTGGTTATTAGTCTATAAGAGAGATTGGATCAAAATTATTAAAATTTCAATTGTTCCAAGACTGAGTTTTGCTTGATAATTTAATGGCACGACAAAATTGTATTTCAACTCCGTTTCAACGAGTTTTAATCCTAATAAATAAAAACCTGTGAAAAAAACCAACAACAAAGAATTCTCAACAACACACGTTGTATTTATTCTCATAGACTAGGAAAACGCGGAAAATGTGATTGTGTGAGATGAGCTCAGAAGTATAGAAGTCCAGAATAAAAAATATCATTTTAGCTGAAACTACATCTACATACCTTGGATTACTTCAAGCGCTTAAAAACCCCACCTGTCACTTGTTGTTATTTATAGTGCCTGTTGATTCTAAAATTCAATTAAATGTGTACTTTTATTGCTTTTTCTTTGTTGTTTCTCATTCGATTGTTGTAGAAATCACTGAAAATGTACATTTTCATATTCAGTAAAGATTTGAGAGCTCTTGAATATTTTCTCTCTGGATTATTTTCACTAGGATTTTCCAAGCTTTCGGAATTTTTTCTGGAAAAAAATTTGAACTTATGTTTTTGAAAAATAATTCCAATCAATCTCCAGAAAAAGTTTCAAGTCGATTGGTCTAATTCCTGACCTGTATGCTGCGTACAAAAATATAAAAAAAAAACGAATCCCAATTTTTTTCGGTGAGTGAAATAGAAATCCTCGTCTCTCTCATCTACCTAGAAAAACGCAGTACACGCGTTGTGCGATGACTTGAAATATATGAAAAATCCAGAATCCAAAATCCAGAAGTCCGTAATCTAGTCTTTAGCTGCCACATAGATCGCGAGAATGTAGACAGAGTCCCTTAGATCGGCAGTGTTGGCTGCACGCCTATTATCATGCAGAAGGCCGTGCCAACTATCTGACACGGCCAGTATATCACTGCAAGTCCTCGCTTATTTCTAATAATATGCGACTTGTCAGCTGGATTATCAACAGCAACCAATGTCCGACATTATACTCATCTTTTAGATGTTTCAATTCTTTAAACTTCGTTTTTATATTGTATAATACATCCAAGTCTCGCTGATGTAATACTAGGAAAAGCAACATATCCGTTTTGGTGAATGAACGATTTAGGCATGGTTATAAATGCCATATATGCACCTTGAGTTCAAAACAATTATGTCACTGCCTTCTTGTTCTATTCATTGCTCATTTTAATCTTTTTGGAATTCATTCGTTTATAGGGTGTTTGCAAGTAACAAACGACAAACAATCGTTACCATAGCAATACAGCGAACTGGTGAACTACCAAACATTCTGATTGGTCAATTCAACTGGTGAACATTGTTGTCTCTCTCTTTCAACAATGGATGACGTCACTTGCCAGAAGCCTATACCTGGTTCTCAAATTTCCCATGAATTCATTTCAATAGCTTTGATTGTTGTGGAAATATAACATCATATATTTTCCGACCAAAACGACTTATTCAACGCATGTAAAACTCCGGAATAATGTGTATCATTATTGTATTGAAATATCGTGCAAATTTGAGTTTATTCCAAGAAGATATTGTTTTCGATTTTTTTCCTCTGGGTTATTCTTGTGGGGACTTTGAAAATTTCGAAATGGGTTTTCTCAGAATTGGTGCAATCACTTGCGCCTCAAAACTATAGACTATAGAGTATCGAATTAGATAAGGATACTTGTGAATCCCAAGTTTTAACTGAATTTGCACTTTCATTTGACCTGTGGAGAGCTAACAAAAAAAATCTTTCCGAGTGCAATGAAATCGAGTCTAAAATGTATTAGAATTAAATTAAAATATCGGAACATAAATTAAATATAAATATATGAATACATATAAATGAATATACAAATATGTTTTTATAAAAAATTTAAAAATATATATATATGTATATATATATATATATATATATATATATATATATATATACATAGGCCCTATATATATATATATATATATATATATATATATATATATATATATATATATATATATATATATTTATATATATATATATATATATATATATTTATATATATATATATATATATATATATATATATATATATTTATATGTATATATATATATATATATATATATATATATATATATATATATATATATATATATATATATATATATATATATATATATATATGAATATGATTATCAATTGAAATTTGAAATGTTTTGAAATATTCTTAAAAAAAATAAGGAAATAACTAGATTTGAAAATAATAGCGTGAAAGTGAATCGTACTGAAATTTGGGAAGTGGGCCTGCAAAGGGCTAATTGAGAAAATTATCATAATCAAAAGCACTCCGAATAAATTTGATGATACCTGCAGCATCCTATTACTAAAACATTACTTCATAAATCTCGAGGAAGAAAAAAAACATATAAATATATACATATATATATATATATTGTTAACGCCGGTCTTTTGAGACCAGCTAGCTCGTTTTCCCTAGTTTGTCATTTGAACATGAAATCATTCGTTTGCGTCATGGAATGTTGTTTATACATGCAAGCAGTCGACCTTCCTTTCTCATTGCTGGTTGGCTGGTGGGTTGTCACGCGATGTGCTGCATCCAATCACAGCTCGCCATTCTCGCGTTGCCTGAACCCGTCAGGCCTCGCAGCTCAGTTCTTGTCCATACTCGATTCAGTTCGGACGTCTCTTAGTCGCTCGTCAAGTGGGTGAATTCGCTCATATTCTCGACCAGCTCTTGTTGTGTGAGCATCTCCCGTCCTTCTCTACTTTGTTAGAGTTCGGACTTACTGTACATTATTTCGCATGTACGCAGTTGTTTCTTTTCTATTTTTCGTTCTTCTTGAGTCGTTAATAGGACCTCTTTCCATACTTTCTTGTTTCTAATTCTTCACATTTGTTTTGGTCTTTATCATTTACGAAGTTGGGTGTTTTGTTTTCTCTCAAGCTTTTGTTTATTGTTTATTCGAATGGTGTGCGGGGACACCACTCAGGTTTGATCTATTTTGTTTCGCTTTCTATTTATTCTTTGATTTGGTCAATAACAACGTCAAGTCGACGTAGACCAAATACGTATCGTTTTGGGGTGAGGCATAATCCGAGTTTGGATTATGCTCGCCTGATTATTAATGCCAAGTCGGCACCCTCAATATACAGTCCACTGGTCTTTCATCGCCATCTCTAAGATCGGCGGTAACATTTTGGTCCCTGTGAGCCAAAGATTATTTTTGGTTCCAATTTCTCGTCATTCGTGAGGCGGAATCCATCTCCGGATTCTTATTTCGTTACTTGTTGGAATCCATTTGTGGATTCCTTTCTTTGCACCACGCGGAGTCCACCTCCGGATTCCACAGTCATTTGTGTCAGCACCCGCGATCAGGCATCGCATGGGTGACTTCTTTGTCCTCCGCACTGAATCGGCTTCCACATAATTGGGTTTCCACGGTGCAATAATTTATTCTGTTTGTTTGCGAGTTATTATCAACAATTGTTTTAACTTGTTTTATAGACATTCATTTCTTGAATTATTTTGCGTTGTTCTTTTTCTGTGCATTTCGGCCGTATTTTCTCCGTGAGTAATTCATTTCACAAGTCTTCGATACTTGTGCTGGCTTCTTGGTTTTGCTTTGTGAATATTCATCCACAACAATGGCTTCAAAGATGGAGAAACAACAATCATTGTTTAAAGCCAAACGTGAGCGAATACTCACAGCGCTACAACGCTCGTATGATGCTTTCAAAATGCTTGAGAGTGACGATGCTTCGTCTTACAAATCTCGTTTCGACAAGCTTGACGTTTTGGAAGCCAACTTTGAAGGCATTCAAAACGAAATAATGGCATTGAATGCTCAACTTGACAACAGTGACGATGCATTACCGGTCGACGCTGTTGAAGCAAGCTTTGAGGAAATGCTGTATGCGACTCGTAAGCTGTATCTCGACGCCGTTGCCGCGGCGACGCCCAAGCCGCCTCCGCCGCCAAATCAAAATGGTTTTCAAGCCATCTCATTGCCGACAATTGCGTTGCCGGCATTCTCTGGTGATATTACTCGATGGACGGAATACTATTCGCTATTTAAATCTCTCGTCGACGAGAACAACGACCTGAATCAAGTTCAGAAATTCCACTATTTGAGGACCACCCTCAAAGACAACGCCTTGTCTGTCGTCTCCGGGTTTCCGATTACGGAAGCCAATTATTCTGTGGCATTGGATGCTCTTGTCAGTCGGTATCATAACCCTCGGTTGTTGGCCACCACGTATGTTCAACAGGTTTTAGAATTTACGCCTCTCAAAACCAATTCACATTCTGGGCTGCAATCATTTCTGAAAGTTCACAAAACTTCGATCGAAGCGTTGAAAGCTCTGAATATCGAAGATTTGTCAGATTTTCTGCTTTTCTCATTAGCACTGACAAATCTCGACACATCAACGCGCAAGGCTTTCGAACAGAAACATTCTTCGCACAGCACTCCTAGCTACGCGTCGTTGATCAAATTCATTGAAGAGCAGTCCAGGACGATGGAATTGTGTGGTCTCGACAAACAAGCAGCTAGCTCTTCAAAAGCTATTCCTCCTTCCACAAAGCGAATCAATTCGTTGTTAGTTGCGAATCCTCCGCCCGTCAGCTTTAAATCTCGCGAGCAGAGCAAATCAGCAAGCTCGACCACGAAACAATCTTCGTGTCCAGTCTGCAAAGGGGAGCATACTCTATACTCGTGTTCCGTATTTCGGCAACAGTCCGTTGACGACAAATACAACACGTTACGTCGCCTACAACGCTGCTTCAACTGCATGGGCGCTCACCTCAGACCGCAATGCACCTCTAAGAGTGTTTGCGTTACTTGTCACAGTAACAAACATCATTCGCTGTTACACACCGCACGAATCAACCCCTTGACTCGTGACACAATAGCAACCGAAGTCTCTTCTCATCCGGAGACCACCTCGCCTCATCCTCAAACTCTCGCTTGTCAAGTCAAGACAAGCAAGCCAGTGCTACCCACAGCTCTGTTGGGCACTGTTCGCGCCTTGATCCGCGACTCTCACGGTCAACTGCAACCTATCCGTGCGGTTATCGACTGTGGTTCACAAATCTCTGTTCTCACTCACTCGTTCCTTCAGAAGCTAGGATTGAAAATCAATCCTTGTCATTCCGAACTCTCTGGTATTGGTCACGTTAGTGCTCGGGTAATCGGGACTGTTCAATGCAGCATCGCTTCCCGGTTCACCCCTGCAACCTCTCTCAGCGTACAAGCCTACGTTATGCCTGCGATAGCGAGTCAACTTCCAACCACCACCGTTCCGCTTGAGGTGTTTGAACGTTATCGCTGTCTCTCTCTTGCCGACGACCGCTTTCATGTGCCCGATCAGATCGACTTTTTGATCGGCGCCGATTTATACCCTGATATTCTTGAAAAGTCAGGTGATATTGTGATGAGTGGCAGTCCATCTGCCATAAACACGGTCTTCGGCTGGGTGGTTTTGGGTCCTATTCGGTGTTTGGATGCCGAGTTCCAGCCTCCGCTCTCTCTGCTTGCTTGCACTGGTTCTCCATTGGATCGTACTCTTCGATTGTTTTGGGAATCGGAAGAAGTTTCACGTCCTCTTCAAGTTGATCCGGACGATGAACTTTGTGAGGAGCATTTTCTATCTACGCACTCACGGAACCCTTCCGGACGCTATTCGGTAGCACTCCCTTTCAAGAACACATCCTCTCCTCTCGGATATAATCGTGAGGCCGCCCTCCAGAATTATTTGAGTCTGGAGCGGCGACTGAAACGCAATCCTCAGCATGATGCTGCGTATCAAGCATTCATGCAAGACTATATTCAATCGAACCACATGCAACTTGCAAGCACCTCTTCGAACTACGTGATTCCGCATCATTGTGTGCACAAGATTACCAGCTCCAGCACGAAGCTGAGAGTGGTATTTAACGCCTCTTCTCCAGATGAGAGAGGCGCCTCCTTGAATCAGCTGTTACTCAGTGGTCCCAAGCTTCAGAGCGAACTCCCGGGCGTTTTAACCCGATTTCGTTCTCATCCCATCGCAATTTGTGCTGACATTCGTCAGATGTATCGTCAGATTCTGGTCCAACCATCTGACCGCAAATATCAGCACATATTTTGGCGACCCAATGCAGACTCTCCAGTAAAAGAATATGAGCTCAACACGGTCACGTATGGGCTCGTACCGTCAGCTTTTCTTGCTCAACGAGTGCTGAAGCAGCTCGTGCACGACGAAGGGGCTCCTTTCCCCAATGCTTCGCGTGCTTTGATATCTCACATCTACGTGGATGACATCGTGTCTGGCGCAGCAGACGTCGCTCAAGCTCGCATTCTTCAATCGGAATTACAGGCTCTTCTAGCTAGTGGAGGTTTCGAACTCCGAAAGTGGGCCAGTAACCTCCCAGAAGCATTGAGTGCACTTCCGGAGGATCATCTAGAGACTCCAGTCGTGTTTTCGGATGACGATCAGGGCATCAAGATCCTTGGTCTGTTCTGGGATCCCCGATCGGATGATTTCTCATTCCACACCTTACCTTTCGAAGGCGTGGTAACGAAGCGCACGGTCTTGTCGTACATTGCGCGCATTTTTGATCCTTTGGGATTCCTCACCCCGCTCGTATGCTGGATGAAGATTTTTCTTCAGCAACTTTGGTTATCGCGGGTGCAGTGGGACGACGTTTTACCACCGCTTCTTGCTCAAAGGTGGTTGGACGCGGTAGCCGAGATCTGTCTTCTCTCGAACTTCCTAGTTCCACGCGCATTTCCGGCTTCACAAGGCATACATCGACTTGTAGGCTTTTGTGATGCCTCCGAGAAGGCCTACGCTGCGATACTTTACCTTCACACAACGAATCATGCAACTTCGCATATTAGTTTGTTGCGAGCAAGGAGTAAAGTTTCCCCGGTCAAACCCTTGACCATCCCTAAGCTTGAACTCTCTGCTGCTTTGCTTCTAACGCGTGTGCTGAAAGATACTCTTCCCTCACTCAGCACTCTTGTCGTGGAGTCAGTAACCCTCTACACTGATTCGACTATTGTGCTCGCGTGGCTTGCCACCCCTCCACATCGACTAAAGACATTCGTCGCCAACCGGGTAGTGGAGATACTCGACAACTCCACTCCTACCAATTGGGCACACGTGGATTCCGAAGAAAATCCCGCTGACTGCGCTTCTCGTGGAATACTGCCTTCTCAGCTCATGGAATACCCGTTGTACCTCTCGGGTCCTTCTTTTCTCAGGAGTCCCCATGCTCTGTGGCCTATCTCTGTGCCTTCCACTGATTTATTGTCTGAATTGCCAGACATTAAGCCTTCCATGGTCACTTTGGCCACAACGGTCAAAGTAGATCCTCTCCTGGTGAATTTTCGAAAGTTTTCCACACTTCTCAAAGCACAACGGGTCTTTGGGTATGTAGTTCGATTTGCCCGTCTCTTATTGGTGAAACGATCCAAGATTCTCCCTCCTACGGGTTCTTTAAAACCTGTGGAGTTGCAAGACGCTCTTGAACTGATCATAAGAGTCACTCAAAACCACTTTTATGCAACCGAGATCAGCCAACTTGCCAAACAGGGACAGGTTTCATCCCGGATCGCTTCGCTGAAACCTTTTCTCGAACCCTCGGGCTTACTCAAGGTGGGCGGAAGATTGCGTCACTCTTCTCTTCCTGAAGAGGCTCGGTACCCAATCCTACTCCCCAAAGAAGCTCACCTCGCATCTCTCATTTGCGATGCCTTCCACCGAACATCGCTACATTCCGGCCCGAGAACGGTACAGGCGCTGATACAGCAGCGTTACTGGATCGTTTCTCTGCGCGGTTTGTTGCGACAGCGTATACACCAGTGCATTACTTGCCACAAGTTTCGCGCAAAGCCTATGCAGCCTCCAATGGCAGATTTGCCTCCTTCACGTGTTCAAGCTTCTCGCGCTTTCTGCCATGTTGGAACTGATTTTGCTGGCCTTTTCCAGGTCAAATCCAGTAATCGTCGTAAGGCACCCATCACCAAGGGTTATCTGTGCATTTTCGTTTGCATGTCCACAAAAGCGGCGCACCTAGAAACGGTGTCCGAGCTATCCACGGACGCCTTTTTGGCTTGCCTAGATCGGTTTCTCTCCAGACGAGGACTCCCGTCGCACATTTACTCCGATTGTGGGAGAAACTATGTGGGTGCTGCGCGACATCTGCGCGAGATTTATGATTTTCTATCTCAAGCTGAAACCTCCGTCTTTGACCATCTTTCTAAACGTGAAATAGCTTGGCACTTCAACCCTCCGCAAGCTCCCAACTTTGGAGGACTCTGGGAGGCCGGTGTAAAATCGGCGAAATCCCTGCTCTACCGTCTAATAGGGGACACACCTCACACCTTTGAGGAGTACGCCACCCTATTCTCCCGCATTGAGGCCGTCCTCAACAGTCGACCTCTCTGCGCCCTCTCATCTGACCCTGCCGAAAGCTACGACTTTCTAACTCCCGGACACTTTCTAATCGGCACCGCTTTGTTAGCTCCACCTGAACAAACGGTGCCAGGAAACCACTCGCATCCTGATCGTTAGGTACGATTGCGCCAACTGCACCAGGCCTTTTGGACGCGTTGGTCGTCGGAGTACTTGAATACGCAGATGCAACGCCGTAAATGGATTCGGGGCTGTCCCAACCTGGCTGTCGGGGATGTGGTATTTTTCCACGATGCCACAAGCAATCCTTTGGCCTGGCCAATCGGCAGAGTGGTCGAGACTCACCCCGGGCTAGACGGCACCGTTCGGGTCGTCTCTGTTCGCACCTCAACCGGTACTTATAAGCGCCCGGTGAATAAACTGGTGTCACTCCCGACTTCCGAATAGTCGAGTTGATATTACTTCGTGTATTCTTTCTGTTCAAAGCACGCATTGGTGCTTTGATCATTTCTTCATGTTAACTTTCTTGTTGTTCTCTCTTTTTTCATTTTTTTCGAAAAGTCAGCGACCATTGAATAAAATGGTTGCGTTTTCTCCTCATTGAATCGCTCGGATCATGTGCGATTTCTTTGCTGTTCTCCGATCCAATTGGGAAGCAATCCAATTACTCGGTGAAAATCTTTTTGCTCACGTTGCCTATGAAGTTACAAGGCTTCTTACGAACAGTTTGCTGTACTAATTTCATGTTCCAAATTTTCCGTATCATTTACCTCAGCTTTAAAATGTTCATTTTGGTGGGCGGTATGTTAACGCCGGTCTTTTGAGACCAGCTAGCTCGTTTTCCCTAGTTTGTCATTTGAACATGAAATCATTCGTTTGCGTCATGGAATGTTGTTTATACATGCAAGCAGTCGACCTTCCTTTCTCATTGCTGGTTGGCTGGTGGGTTGTCACGCGATGTGCTGCATCCAATCACAGCTCGCCATTCTCGCGTTGCCTGAACCCGTCAGGCCTCGCAGCTCAGTTCTTGTCCATACTCGATTCAGTTCGGACGTCTCTTAGTCGCTCGTCAAGTGGGTGAATTCGCTCATATTCTCGACCAGCTCTTGTTGTGTGAGCATCTCCCGTCCTTCTCTACTTTGTTAGAGTTCGGACTTACTGTACATTATTTCGCATGTACGCAGTTGTTTCTTTTCTATTTTTCGTTCTTCTTGAGTCGTTAATAGGACCTCTTTCCATACTTTCTTGTTTCTAATTCTTCACATTTGTTTTGGTCTTTATCATTTACGAAGTTGGGTGTTTTGTTTTCTCTCAAGCTTTTGTTTATTGTTTATTCGAATGGTGTGCGGGGACACCACTCAGGTTTGATCTATTTTGTTTCGCTTTCTATTTATTCTTTGATTTGGTCAATAACAACGTCAAGTCGACGTAGACCAAATACGTATCGTTTTGGGGTGAGGCATAATCCGAGTTTGGATTATGCTCGCCTGATTATTAATGCCAAGTCGGCACCCTCAATATACAGTCCACTGGTCTTTCATCGCCATCTCTAAGATCGGCGGTAACATATATATATATATATATATATATATATATATATATATATATATATATATATATATATATATATATATATATATATATATATATATATATTTCAAACCCAGATAACCAATTAAATGGCGTCAGGGGGTGTTTCCACTAGTTTTCTAGTTTTTTTAATAACATCGAAAATTTATACAAAATCATTGTTCCCCAATTAAGGCTATGGATGAAAGGTGGATCGTTCAGACGGGGCACCACAATAAAATATTTTTAAAATAACTTTCTGTCTCTTTAAAATGTTTTTTCCGCATGTTTGTCGCCCTGATTGATCCAACCAGACACGCAATTTGCTGATAGCTGACAAGCCCGGTCCGCATGTCGGTCAAGCCTGCGTGACGTCACGGATAGCAGGTGACGTGAATCCCGCTCCGACAGCCAACACCGTGTCACAGACACATGAATCTAGACGCAGAATCGCTTGGCGGTTATTTCGGACCGCTTGTCGCACTCTCTCGCACACATATCGGCTGGCATTCCAAACGACAAGGAAAACAATATAGATGGCACGCATTTCCGCGTTGCGAGAATCGTGTCTATAATTTAATATGGTTATACAAACACCCTTGTCATAAGGGTGTTTGTCATAATTCTGGAAACACAAATTTGGAAATAAAATTATTATTATTATTATTAAGTTATTATCAAGTTTATTTTCAATTTCTCGTCCATATAATATTTGTTTTAGACGTGTAATTATTTTCGTTTAGTTTTGTTCTGACCTTGAATATGCTTTTCTATATTCTAAATTATTCTCTTAGAATCACTTCAAATCTAAACACCCTACTTCTTGGCATTAAACGTATTCCTTTCTTACATCTTAGTCTGAACTTTACATAATATAATATATATTCTCCATTATTTTTAACTCACAGATAAGCCTTTCCAGGCTTTGTGGAAAAGAGTTTAATTTTATTTATTGTATTGTTGTTATTATTCTCATTTTTTTCTTTCTAACGTATTCTGCTATTTCAAAATATATAATATATGATTTTATCGAACTTTTTGTATGCAATATTCGTAAAAATGAGTTTAATTTAGTTTATGTGTGAATAAGAAAAAAAAAGAAAAAATAAATATTATTATTATAAAGCAAGATGCATTGAGGGTTGCGTTGGTTTGCCGGTTGGAGATGGTGACTTCACTAGTTCGAAAACACGTTCCATTTCCTGAGTACTTTCCTGAGAAATATTGATCACTGCTCTAACTAGTGATGTTTTGTAGAAACGGCTGTCAGGCTGACAAACTCGATGACATCTGTTATTAGCTGAGCCTACGTCATTGAGTAAAGTTAGTTCCCCACTTATCTACGCACGATCAATAGTTCTTCAAACGTGGCCCGTGAATTGGAACATTTTTTTTTTCAACATGGTAGGGATAGGAAGTGAAGACACCATCTACAACCGGCAAACCAACGCAACCCTCAATGCATCTTGCTTCAAATGTGCGAGATGAATACCGTTACTCTATCATTTTTAATTTTTATTGGGTCTTATAACGACGAATTGTACTGATAACTACGATCTATTGGCGTCGGTGAATGATATATTATGTATGTGTTTAGTTATTTCAATCGTTTACGATTTAATAGTTTCACTTTTAGCTCAAAAGCTTTTAATTGATATTAAAACCATATCATTCAAATTCTTTTCTTCAAAACGGCTTCTCGGATTTATGTGAAACTTTGAAATCATGTTTATCATTCGTGCTCTCAAATTTTTTGAAATTTTGTATTCGTTCCAAAAAATAAGTTTCCCAGTTTATTCTCTCTGGGTCATCCTCAAGGAGATGAATTTTTTTTTTTTTTTCAAAAGTGGTCAAACCGATTACGCCTCAAAATCATATAGTATCGGTTACTAGTTATTCAATGAAATACGCGTATGCCAAGTTACATAAAAATGTGTTCTTCCGTTTGACGTGGAGCGTGAACAAAAAACGAAACAAAAAAGTATTTCCAAGTACGGTAAAATAATGTATTCACTCCGTTCATCCTATCATTTACTGTCCGTATTTGGTTTTCTGTTTTTCTGTCGTTTTTTCGGCATAAATTTGATAAAATTTGTGCTCAATGCGACTTTATACTATTAATTTGCATTTGTTTTTAAATTGGACGCGATATTTTTGAACGGCAACAGTGCTGCCACCTATAGGTACGTTTTTCTTTCGACCTCGATATCCATCTTTCGACCACGACTCATCGAATAAGTTTCGACTATCGATTATCACCAGTATCGTGCAAACCCGAGGTGAGTTATGCGGAAGCGCTTGTTTATATATCCTATTTTAATCAATTACTCTGATAATTCTTGCATAAATTAATGTACGTAAATTTGGAGCAAATAATCAACTTCCTATTGTTTCATCAAGTAACTGAATTCATGTCTCGAGAGGCAAGAAATCACCTAAACTTGAATCTTTCAAATAGGCCTACTTCAAAAGTTCGCTGCCATTTTTACAGGCGCTTGGGCCTAATATCCATTTTGCTTTGTTATGTCGTCTTACGTATTTTTCTCGAAACCCATTCTAATGACCCATTTTATCTAAACAGCGTAGATAGTCTGCAACTTTGAGAGATCAGATTATTTTAGAAATGAATCCGGTATGGATATGATTAGACTAGGGCTAGGCCCATAGTGTAATGTCTTAGGCCCTAGACTCAGACAGTACTCCCTCCCCTACGAATGCCTCAGCCTAATCAATGCCCAAACCTACCAACCCTTATCCTACGTCTTATTCCGTTGTTAGTCCTACCGAAATTGTGTTACAGTGAATATACCTAGTCATGCTTATTATATTGTTAGTTAATGGAAGCTTTTCCTAAGGAAGGTATAGGCCTATATTTGAATATAGGCCTATGGGTATAAAAAGGTTATGGCAGCACTTTGGTCCTAGGCAAATGGGTTTAGGTACTTGACATGAAGATTGTATGCATGTGGAATTGTGCTCAAGTCTTACTGGCTAGGCCTAGTAGTTTGGGTTGAAATAGTCTTCTCTATTTTCACATCGGATAGGCCTAATCTAAGGCCTTGGTATCGTAACCTAGGCCCTGGTACAACTGTAACCGATGTGGCCTGTAGGCCCTACGACACAAACGACAAAATTGGTAATTTATAGTAGGCCTACATTGCGACCAACTTCAATTTCCTTATCCTAAATTAGTGTTTTCTAATAGATCTTGATTAGGCCTACCTATATCTATTGAATTAAGCCATCGCAAATTAAGAATTATCCAGACCGTACATTTGATAGTTCAAAACTCCTTTGAACATGATGGATTATACACGAAGGTACCGGTAGGGGTCTACCCGTCAGGATCTGCCATTTTTAGTAAAAGTACATCCGAACACTTTCAATGGGATGCTAAAAGAAATGAACCCTTTACTCTTGGTCAAAAGCCTGCCCTATAGACCTAGGCCCCTATATAATTTGTTTGAATGAGTTTGGTTGCGATGCCGCCGATGCGCCATGCGGAATGACAATATTACCGGTACCTAAAATAACTCATCACTCGAGTCAGTTGATTGCTCTGAGACTGGCTCCACTGTCCTGACTCTTGAGCCACTCCTCTAGGCAAGATGCCTAGAGGCCTACATTGAGATAATTTATAAGTAATTAGGCCTAGATGATTTTACAACTTTAGTCTATGGACTAGGCTTATTTGTATCAATTGGCATAGCTAGTTTGACCACTGTACTTGTGTCGAATCTCCATTTGTTTTTCCTCCCAGTAGAAAAATTGCAAAAATCTGCGTAATATTACCAAATACCGGTATGTTATCATTTCAGAGAATTGTTCAGATTGGGCTAGGCCAACTTGAATCTTTCTGTAGGCTACAGCCTTCTTTATTCAGATCATTCTTTTGCATAACCTGCCTGAAAGGGCAGTAGACTGCCCTTTCAGGCAGGGTATGCTTTCCATGTTAACTGATGTCCAATTATTTTAGTTTACAAAATTGCCAATGGTGCCCTTGTTACCAGACCATGACGTCACTTTCCAAAGACGTTCAAGTATATCAGTCTCTTTGACACGTCATAGACCTATCTGCGAAGATACGAACCACTTTGAGAATATTCGTACAGGAATTTAAACTATGCTCGCATTCTATTAAGCCGTAACTGCGAATTTACTAACTTTGTTTATGACAATATTATGAACGATTTTATCCCATAATATAATGGAATATCACCAGGACAAGTTCTTGATTGATGCTCATTGCTTGTGTGAACACTTATGTTACTTGTACAAAAGAAATACCATAGCCCTGCATAATATGTTCTTCTATTGCCTACTGGTAGTCCTTTTACCCGGACAGGCCTTTAGTGTGAAACGATTGCGGAATTGATCTTACGAAGTATAATGTAGTATATAGAGGAAAGGGAATTTAACATTTTATTTGAAAATAGCAGTGGAATTAATAATACCATAAATTGTTTCAATCATATAATATGATATTGTACTATTATAAGTCATGATCACAATTCACAATGGTTATGGCAAAGAAAACTGAAACAATCATTTGTCAATTGTCGAAAGTTTCTTCCAGCAATTTAATTGCTCTCTTTATGACTATATTTAGAGAATTGTTCTATACTAGTTTCATATATTATATTACTTTTTTCCTTACCTTTTCAAATTTCACACTTTTCACAGGCAAAGTTTCACTGAAATTTCACTTTTCACTTTTACATCACTAACACCGAGACGCGTGGCCGAGTGGTAACACACTGAACCATCATTCGGGAGACCGGGGTTCGATTCCCGCCATGGTCGACCATCCTCACAGGGGTTTTTCGTGGTTTCCCTGTCGTTCAGGTTGATACTGGGAGTGTTCCTTAACAACAGGCCACAACCGACTCCTTCCCACCATCCGAAACACCTAACAAAAAAAATTTAATCTCATCATCCCATTTATCCACCGACACCAATAGATCGTAGCCATCAGTATAGTGCGTCGTTAAAACCCAATATTAAAAAAGAATACATCACCAACTGTATATTAATTCGTACCAAAAGATCTTGTCCTTGTTCCAGTACACGTACGAAATCACAGCACAATGTCTAGCGATCAGCAACAACAACAGTACTTCCTGAAATGGAACGACTTCCAGACGAACATGGTGACGTCGTTCAAGCACCTGCGCGACGAGAAGAGCTTCACGGACGTGACGCTGGCGTGCGAGGGCCAGACGTGTAAGGCTCACAAGATGGTGCTGTCGGCATGTAGTCCCTACTTCAAGTCTCTTCTCGAGGTACGCCGCAATCACTTGGCGCAATGCCTTAATTAGACGAGCTTTAGAGAGGATTCAATTTGACGAACTTAAAAAAATTGGTGTTCGTTTTTATGTTTTTTTTTTTTTTTATTATTATTTTTTTTTTTTTTTGTCGGTTCTCCACAGGTCAAACAGCTATCAACTTCAAACTTTTTTTCATTATGGTTCCTCATCTAACTTAGATCTGTATAGTTTTGTGGCATTATTGGGTGCTAACTTAAATTATTTTTATGAATTTTAGAAATTTCAAAAATACCCATTAGAATAACTCAGCGGAAAAAAAAATATTTTCCAAAAAAATGAAATTTTGTGTGCAGTTGAATTACATTCCAATACACATTTCTGGAAATTCTCAGCTTGATCCGGTCAGCCATTTTGAGGAAAAAACATAAAATGTGCTAAATTGGTACCACTCTAAGCAGTTTTTACCCATTTATAACTTGAATGTCACCCAATTGGCGAATGTAGGCAAAAGTTTGGCAGAAAAATCGTCATACTATATCTATCTGCTCGTCTAACAACGCATTTATACGGTATGGCGTTTTCCTAGTTTAGAATTTAGAAGCTCCAGCACATGTAGGCCTAGCTTAGTGGTTAACGCACTTGCTTCATGTGGCCCGGGAAGCAGTGGGCATATCGGACCCGGTTCGATCCCCGCCACCGTCCATCTTTACAGGGGTTTTTCGTGGTTTCCCTCTGTAGTCTAGGCTAATGCCAGGATGGTTTTCACAATATTGGCCACAACCACTTCCTTCCCACTATCCTTCCCACTACCTATAAAAACCTTCATCTCATCATCCCATCATCTCATTAATCATTCATCCGACGCCAATAGATCTTAGTACCTAATCATTACAGTGCGTCGTTAAACCCAATATAAAAATAATGAAAAAAAAGAAGCGTCGGAAAAAAGTGATCGGATGATGTCGTAGTATTTTGATATTGCAATTATCGGTAGCTTGATAGTGACATATTGATAGGCTCGCTTCGATAATTCAACTTCTTGGTTAAATATATATTACCTTACCGAGATACGTTACTCCCGCAGCTGATAGCGACATATGCTCGTTCCGATCTCGACGGCCTTATTGAGCATTTACTAATAGAATCTGAGCAAGGCATTCTATATTATCGCTAATATATGTCAGGACCCCTATTCCTGAGATAAATGAAATGTGAGAAAAATAAAAATGAGTGAGAAAATTATTATCTCACTTAAAATGGCCGATTTACCATTACCAATCGATCACTTTAAGTGAGATGATCGTTTTCTCACTCATTTTTATTTTTATCACATCTCATTTATCTCAGGAATAGGGGTCCAGATATGGCAGAAACTTCCCGGTTTGCAAAGCGGTGTGAAGCTACTGCCGAGACACGAATATGTACGCCTTCTTAACGTTGAGTAACAACGAATCTCGGTAATAAATATCTATGATTTAACTGGCCGTTCAAATGAATTTGCGCTGTGATATTATTTGGGGGGTAGGCCCAGGCCTATGTAAGATATTTACCAGGTATATTTACTTGGAAACATGACGTACGTTGAGCTGTGACATGTCTAGTCTTGTGTATTTCCGTTGTTGTTAGCAACAACTTGTTTACAGTGATTTTCATCAAGATATGAAGGGGCATTATAATGCATCCCAATTCCTGAAGAAAATGTATTGATATCATACGTACTGAAATACTGAAACTAGAAGACACTTCATGCATAGTTTGTGAATAATCTAGCGGTTAAATGTGCGTAGCTTGTATTTTGATTTTAATTTCCGACTAGACCATTTCATGTGACCGCAATAGTAGGCCTACTTGTCGTGATGTGCTTCATATCAACATGGTTATATATTCACCTTGAGATCCAAACAATTACATCACTGCCCTACTGTTTTATTCATTACTCATTCCAATTAATCTTTTTAATAATAAAGAAGGCCACGTTTTAATTGTTGACACTTGCTCCTTGGATTCAATTTGTATCCAATAGCTTTGAATGATGTATAAACATTACGTTACCGGTATATATTCTGTAACATCAAAACAACTGATCCGATTTGAGTGAAAGTTCGGAATAATTTGGATCATTATCAACTTCTCGTATTGTTTGTGAAAAAGCTAGCGGTTAAATGGGCATACCGGTAGCTTGTACGTATTTCAATTTTAATTTCGGTTTGATCCATTTTATGTGACTGCAATAATAAGCCTACTTATATTGCCCAATAGGCCTACAGTGAAACCTCAACGCATCATTCCCAGATCCATCATGCATCGTTGAACTCAATGTTATAAAAAAAAACAGACCGAGACCACTTCCTGTCCACTATCCTTCCCAATGCGGTACCCAAGAAACCCTAATCTTATCATATTATCTCATCAATCAATCATTCGACACCAATAGATCTCAGCTTCATCATCATAGTGCGACATTAAAAAAACCAATAAATATAAAAAAACTTTACCGACGCTAACTGACGTCGTGTTTGCAGGAGAACCCGTCTAAACACCCGATCATAATCCTGAAGGACGTGCCGTTCTCGCACCTGCAGTCGATCCTGGAGTTCATGTACGCCGGCGAGGTGAACGTCAGCCAAGAGCAGCTGCCCGCGTTCCTCAAGACGGCCGACCGGCTCAAGGTCAAGGGCCTGGCCGAGGCACCTCAGAACATCAAGCGGGAAGGGTGAGCATCTACGTCGTTTTCATTCTTTTGGAAACTGTTGTGTATGTTTTACGAGGGACATGACTGAAAATCTTGCTAAAAAGATTCAATGTGAAAACATTGAAACGTTGTTGACTGGCACGTGCAGCGCAGTGGTTGTTGCACTCGCTCCATGTGAGTTTTCATTGTTGCAAGAGCGTACAGTGGAAACTCTTTTATATGTTCTACAAGGAACTGGACTGAAAATGTTACCAAAAAGATTCTATGTGAAAGCATTGAAACGTTGTTGAAAGTTACATGTAGCTGAGTGGTTAACGCCCTTGCTTCGTGTGATTCGGAAGGTGAGGGGGTATATCGGACCTGGTTCGATCCCCGCCACCGTCCATCTTTACAGGGGTTTTTCGTGGTTTCCCTCTGTAGCCTAGGCTAATGCTGGGATGGTTCCTATAATATAGTCCACGACCGCTTCCTTCCCACTATCCTTCCTAATGCCTAAGAAACCTTCATCTCATCATCCCATCAGTCATTCATTCGACGCCAATAGATCTTAATTATTATTATAGTGCGTCATTAAAACCCAATATGTAACATGCGTAACAATTAACCTTTGACCTTGGTTAGATGTAACCTTATTCACATTATTTTGGGATAGGTTGAAGTCTGTGAATGTACTCATTCGAAAGATTTCATTAATAGCTTTCCATCAAGTTGCTCATGAGCTCACTTACTTGATTAGGAGAGGTATTAAGGCTCGTTTTCATGGCTCGCGGCAGGCGTTTTTTCTCCTGGCCAATCAGAATGGGTGAAATTCCTACCGCTTGCACTTGTTCTCTGCCGCGAGACAGAATAAATTCAACTTTGGAAAAAAAACGCCACAGTTAAATACCCTCACTCATACAGGTGGTCATACAAGTGGTGGGGTTATGTCGGAATATCACTTCTAAAACAATACTTCTCAAATATGCGCTATGATTGTTCTTGCGTGCCACATAATACGAGACTAAAAATCACTTGACCGCCTGAATTGAACAAGAATAATATATTCAAATAAATAAGCCAAGTCTCGAAGTGGATGCGAAGAAACGCGACCATGTGAACAGCGCAGGCGGCAGGCGATTCTTTTAACCACCTGCCGCTTGCCATGAAAACGGCCCTATACTGTACAAAATGTAACAACGGTATGCTTTCACGGTCATCTGAATTAGAGATTTCAAGGTCTCATAACTTGGGAACCCGGCTGTCCAGAAAATTTGAAAAATGTATTTCTTATTTGTAACTTGGTCAAAATATGTACCAAATTGTGTTGAAATAAGTCTGTCACTGACGTAAATGTTTTTTTATCGATTCGTTAAGGAATCACCCATGTATAGAGACGTACGAATTTAGCATATTACCGTCATGAAATGGACCAGGGCTTACCAACTGGTGACCCGCGAGACCTTTTCAAATGGCTTGCAGTATGATCGTATGAACTAACGCACTGTAATTTAGTATAACATTGTAACACAAAGTCACAGTGTAGTCAGATTGAGAATATATTTGGCAAGGATTGAACTGTTGTCACAAGCCAAATGGTAGGGGCAGTATTCGAACTGCCGTAGTAGATAATTTACGACAAAATATTCGTATTCTGTCGTATCGTTTTACTTGTGAGTGCATCAGGAAGACATAAATGAAGACGTAAATACGAGAAGTGCAATTCAAGTACAGTGAAATCTCTATGCATCATTCCCAGATCCATCGTTTTCCTGCTTCTATCATTCATTTTTTCTCACCCCACTCCCATATAATCAGTGTTAAATTTCCTGAATTGATGGTTTTATTTTCATGGTCCCTTTAAAAACAATGGATAGAGGTTTCACTGTATCATCATCCATCATTCATCTCATGTTGTTCATCACAGAATAATATTCTTCAAACTAAAGATAGATAATTTATTCCCATAAATGTACCCTGGATGTACTTATGCCTTTGTTCTTGTTTTCAGGCAATTTCAGTCCTAAATAATCGTCTCGTCTGCTTGGAATAACGTACGTGATCTGTGAATAAAAATGTGAGCGCACACATATATAAATATGGAATGCGAGAGAGAAAGAGAGAGAGTGTGTTTGTGAAAAAAAAAACTGAACTTTATTCCTACCTAGGCTATTTTATTTTTATATTATTCAATCCAAACTTCAAGAAGACGTCATTTTTTCTCGTTTACTCGCAATATACTATTAGGACTATCGTTTGATATTTTTACTACGTCAAGCCGTCGCCTTGGAATGTGAAGCCACTTCGACCGACACGCTAGCGGGAATCGTTTCCAACAGTTTCTACGATTCGGCGGAATAAGTGGCGGATCGCCCTTCTGTTATCTCGGCCGTTGCAGCTACGACGTATCGAACTTTGGCCGGAGCGTAAAAGCTGCAGTATTTTTAGACAATTCAGACTTTTTAGTGAAATTTGTTATATTTTTTATTTCGATTTAAAACGAGTTTTATCGTGATCTCAATTTATGAAACCTGGCTTGGAATAATTTTACACCGCATACAATTTTTCAAAAATTATAATCCAGCTCAATCTCTTTGCGCTGGAGTACACTTTTCATGTCCTAGATCTGTCATCTGTATTATATATATATTTTAGTTCCGGTCGACAATACTTTATAATCTCGACTGGAGACTTTTACTCGTTGATTGCCGCCGTACTTTGATAGACGACATCACGTTGTTAAGGACTTCTTCGCGACGGCCGCACCGATTGGAATCGTCCGTTCCGAGTACGAAGATATCACGCGGTGACGGCCGGACACTCGCCGAACGAACTTGCGTCACTCTTCCGACGTCCAAATTAATGCATTTAAAAAACACCTCGTCAAACCCTGCGTTGTGTGATGGAAGCGAATCGCCTTTCGAATCGTTGGCAATTCCAATCGCTCGAGGCGTTTCCTGCGGAAGTCCGGTCCCGTGCTCGCGGCACAAAACGTCTCGCAGATCGAGACTCGACTTTTATGTAAGATATTTCTTCGTCTTTCTAAAAAAAAAAACTCTGCGTTCAAATATTAAGTGTTACCTAATCTAACTCGCCGATATGGCGAGCCTTACCCATCAAGTTGTGCGGATCTTGAATTTAGATAATGGTCGGATATGCCTGTTGTATAAAGTACATTATACCAACCATACTACATATGAAAAAAACTGTTAACGGTGTGAAGGACGAATTTTGGTAGCTGAAAAATAAGTTGGATAAACTCGAGGTTATTAGAATACTTGCTAGATTGTCTCGATCAGCGTAGAGAGCGTTCATTTTTCCGCCGACGGAAATTTGAATTTACTGTGACTTACCGATCACCTTTTTTGTAGCTACAATAACCCGTGGCTCAACAGTCCAGATACGGAATTTACCAAACATAAAATCGTTGGATCGAGACCACCTACTCACCAATCTATTATACTTACCTTGGGGTCGAGTCAGTAGCGTGTAGAAATATTATCGTTGCGTAGGCCTAGTGAGTCGTTTGGAATGAAAAAGGCTCACGCGAAGTGCAAATCTTACCAGACGCGAGAACAAACCGTGTAATATATAAAGTAAATAAACCGTAACTTTCAGATGGCAATAACATCGTTCTGATTTTAACTCGTTTCAGCGTGATAGATTTGTTTCTCCGCCGTCCTCGCTTGAACTCGCTCGGTTTGCCTCGTCTCGCTATTTTTTACTGTCTTCCTACGTGTTTTTCAGCGCCTAATCGTCCGCACATCACAAGCTACTGATTAAGCTTTATTTTATTGATTAGTTTAAAATTTATTATTTGATGTTTGCATTTTTCTTATCATTAAATCGTACCTGTGTATAGCACAATTAGGCCTATCTATATACATTTCAATGCTAGAATTGAACAATTCCATTGTATTCATTTAGTTTTCCAAAAATGATATTAGTGGTTTCCATAACATTTTCAGTTATTAAAATTTACCATCGAACATTCTGTACAGTTAAATTGAATGAAGAAATAATTTGTGTTATTTAAAATAAAAATGTATTAAAATCATGTGTGAAACTTCTTGTGATACCTTGACCTTAAATTTTAATTAATTAATTAATTGATCGTTATATTCCAGTCCGAGAGCATAATGGCTACTGTAGAGCCATAGAACATGTTTCTATGTCCTCTTTAGCTGAACTTATGACATGATGTGACTTGATGTAAAATAAATTATTGAGTAGCTACACTATAATATAAAGGTACGTTTTCTCTTGTGCCACGAGCAACATGCTTTGAGCAACCGTCAACATGCGCTGACCAATCAGAGAGCAAGTTTTCTCCTGGTTGCATGTCTATCTTTTCCAGAGGCAACATGCGCTGAGACCCACAATGCAACGTAAAGTTTTGTTTACTTGTCTGAACTGTCAGAGCACATGTAGCTAAGTGGTTAGCGCACTTGCTTCATTGTGACCCAGGAGGCAGTGGGCATATCAGACCTGGTTCGATCCCCGCCACCGTCCATCTTTACATGGGTTTTTCGTGGTTTACCTCTGCAGTCTAGGCTAATGCTGGGATGGTTCCTACAATACAGGCCACGACCGCTTCCTTCCCACTATCCTTCCCATTACCCATAAAACCTTCATCTCATCGTCCCTTCATCTTATCAATCATTCATTCAACGCCAATAGATCTCAGTCATCATTACAGTGCGTCGTTAAAACCCCCCAACTTATCGACTGCTATTCATAAACTGGTCTGCACGAGATATTATATCAGTTTTCGGCACTCTTATTTGGGTAATGAATGGTCCAGCCGTATCAAGAAGCTCATATAGTTTTATTGGATACATTTGATGAAAGTTTGTGGTAACATAACCACAATGTGGAGTCTAATTATGACGCCGTCACAACGCTCAATAGTAAACGTATCGTGCGATGAGCGCTTATTGCCGGTTGCTCAAAGCAGAAGAGTAAGTCTTGCCGATACATCAGGCACGACCTCTCGATGTCGAGCTCAACCTCGCACTCGATTGGCCGCCCTTGTAGCTCGGCCAACTAACGCTAGTTGTAGAAACTGAGGTCAGTTCGGACGTGGGTTCACGTGGGTTCGAGTCGTGCATGAGGCATGGGTTTTTGTAAACGTCCTTCCGCTCATCATCACTTCAGCATCGTTTCATCATCACTCGCTCATTCCATACCCATGTATAACCTAGCTGTTGGTGGGGTCGTTTTAAGCAGCATTAAAATGAAAAGTACGGTAATATGATTTGTTATTTACATGATAGTGAGGGGTTCATATAAACCTTACAATGAGAAGCAAACGGATATTTTAATTTCACGAGAAAAGTGGTGAGGTTTTGTGATGATGTTAAACACGTTGATATTATTGTTTGTTATAATTTTGTCGAAATAATTCTGTTGGAAGACGATCTGGTGAAGATTGAGAGGAAATTAGATCATATATTCCTTGGTCCGAGGCGTAAAATGGGAGATTCCACGGAAATTCTTTTCTCTTGAGCGGCGTGACGATAGTTGTATCGACGAATAAGGAACTATAACGTCAGTCGCCTTTGCCTATTTTAATGCCAACTCTTCAGATTGATGGTGAATTTTTGGATCTACCAACTTTACATGATCAGTGAAACCTCGATCCATGATTTATCAAGGGATCAGAAAAGCAAAACCATCCATAAAATTCAACATTGATTATATAGGAGTGGAGTGAGAAAAAAAGAATGATACAAGCAGGAAAACGATGGATTTCGGAACGATGCATAAAGGTTTCACTGAATATAGAAGGCACGACGCACAGTTTCATATTGTACACTATAGGTAGAGCAGTACCTAATTGGTAGGTTCAAGGACAGTTCTCATGAAATAGAAAGAACAAGATTGACAGCTGAGTGAAACCACCATGTAAGCTTGATACATATCAATCTAGCTCCAGCAGTAAGCTTGTTGGTCCAGTTAACGTAACCTAACGACACGTGCCACATCAAGTGGTGTGCCTAATTCATATGGCCAAAATATGTTCATTAATACCTAATATTTAAGACTATATTTTTAAGTTGCCACGAAGATCTTATTTCAAATTTTATTTTGTTTTCCTTCTCGAGTGACTGCCTGTAGTAAAATTTGTTAGCGTTAAGTATAAGGTTGGGTGGAAGAAGGGTTGTGAGACCGAACCTCGCCCATCTATACTGTATTTTACATGAATGAATAAAGACTTATCTAACGGTAATTAGGTTAGAGAACGGGAAGGAATACAGGATGCAGAATGAAAACTCACTCATTTATGTACATTATAATTTAATATTTCATTAACTATTGAGATCCTTAAATGTTGCACAAATTCTGACAATACCAAAATATGTGCACACTAATTGCAAACTCCTTACGTTTGTAACGGCAACATCTAGTCATGGACTCTAAACACACGTTGAACGATAATGTACAAGATTTCTAGAATAACTCACTTCAACAATTAGAAATAGAATTATTCCTGTTTTATAATAAAGGTCACGGCATAGACGATAGATAATATACTTCCGAGACATGTCACGCAAGGTGAGGTTGAAACTGATCCCACCCCCGCCACTTCAACTTTCCGCCCCGTAGTTCCGTATCAGACCGCTGACAATTGCCATCGTGTTTTACTGCTATCTGTGGTCATTATAACGAATCAACTGTTTCTTCCGTCAGTGATCTCTTATTGACTTGAATATCGTATCTTTGAAAGGTATCACAACCCTTAAACTGGATTCTATCAAATAATGATGACATTCATTTCAATTTCATAGAAAACTAGAAATAGAAATCATCATCTCAATTTCAGAAATTATTATCAATTTATTTGTCCTCCAGGACCCGGCATTTTTTCCGAGTCGTGACGTAGACATTACTTGATTCTTGGTCTCTGGCCAACAAGAAAATTAATTATAGTTTCTGATATTGAGTTGATACCTAGATGTCTGTAAAATTGGGGAAATGAATCTCGTCATTATTCGTTGAGACCTAGTTTCAGGGTTGTAATGTACTTTCACGTCCTATTCATAAAAATATAGGAAAGTAAAATTCACGTTATAGTATTTCATATTCAATAAATACTACAATAAAACTGTACTCCTATACATATTCATAAATAGGCGGTTAAAGACACGATAGTTGGGTTAAGGAATCACTTTCGACAGTCACATCATTCATGATAGAGGCCCTCGATGTCTGTAAAATGCATTAGTCTCTCATAAGACTACTAGCGCTCAGCACACAGTGGCCAAGCTCCGCACTAACTACAGACGTAGACAAGGCAACTCGAATTCAGTTCCGTTCTTTCTCGAGAGTGAATTGTCTCGAAGTGTTATCCACGGATACGCCTACGGCTAGAAATGTTCAACTTGGCAAACTTATTATAAGCAAACATTACAAGTTTTCAGTTTAACAATATTGCCAATTGACAATCGTCGCCTCGAAATATTGTTTGTATGAAATTACAAATCCCGCTTCAACAATCAAAACCTGTCTCTTATATAGGCTTAAGTCTTTAATTAGATAATTACACCCTTTTTATTTACTTTTTATGGCTTTTTGGAATCAAGGTTGAATAAGAATTTGAATATAATAAACCAAATGAAACAAAATTCCATCCATTATGCATAATGTCCTCGAGAAACCTTTTTACTCGTATCCACAAGAGAAAAATGGGGTCTACCAATGTAACAAAAACAAATTTCACTGTCATATCTGTATTGTATTGGTATTATGATTTTTCAGGACGAGGTTTAGGCCTACAATGAGAAATGCAACTGCATCTTTCAAATTGTTAAATTCTTCAAGTCAAGTTGAGATTCCGCAATTACCGGAGTTTTTAGAATTATTCAGTTGGTATACAATCTCTTTCTTTCGTGGATACAAGTGTTAACGGAACCACATTTTTCTGTTAATATAATAATTATGAATCTATGAACTAGGGTATGGTATTCTTGTCAAATAAGTTCACAGATTATTTATTGCGGAAAAAACAAAATCGACACAATAATAAATAAGTATTTATGACTAATTACGTTGTTACTAGGATGATAAATGTTTGAAAACGTTGAACTCTGAATGAACTTTGATAACTAAATTATTTGCGTACAATATAGAGTGATAATTGATCTGTTTTTTATTCTTAATTAGGGTACTTGTCTTTAATATCTAATTCAATTTCATTTTCAATTTGGCTGTCAAAAACGATATTTGATTTAGAATTTTTATTACCACATTTTGATTAAATAGTTTGGCCAACACAGCAACTTTTAGGAAGATTAAGGAGCCACCTACAGTCAAAAAGCGATCTACAAAAGATGTTACAACTAAGAGAAGATATAAAAAATTATGCACGTCTTAAGGTCTGGTTTTACAAATAATAGATTGATTGATAGATTTATTGATCAAGTCATAAACCAACTTATCAAAATAATTGATCAGCTGAATCAACATACTTTTATTACTGTGAAACACAGTCTGCGTACACAAAAACAGAGTAACACCAACCATATCATCGTATGAATTAACTTTGATTTAAAAATGAACTATTTCGTTATTTCAGCAGCTCGACTCTTAGCTATAAGGTCTCCTCGATTTCCGCCCAGTGGACCGCTATAACAGATCATCGTACGAACGAATATCTAGCCGTTCTGGTTCCCACTTGGAAGAGTGGGGTGTCGTTACTGTACGTTGTGACTTGTGACGTGACCTCTTGACCACTTGACATGTCGTAACTTCCATGTCCCATTCATGAATATTATATACAGCAGTAAAATTCACATAACTATATTAATTATTCAATAAAATTACTTGCATAATACCAGTAGGCCTACTATAACAAAAATTCAACTTTCCAATACGATCGCAAATAATAAATTGAAGATATGATTTTGAGGTTAAGTTATCACTTACGACAGTTAACAATGTACAGTAATGAGGATCCTGCTATAACAGATTGGTTTCTTTGTTTACATTATCATCTTAAATATCAATGATATGAATTATGACTGGCCCATGCATTCAAATTAGCGTCCATTTTCCCAAATTGCAATACAAGATGGCTGACAAAGATGGCGAACCTCCTTGCATGACAGAAGGCTGTGTCCGTTAGACGGAGATCAAGAAGACCTTGCTCAACTGCGAAGTTGATATTTACTATAAGTGTTACCATTGGTTAATAATATAATATGTGGAAGCGAAATGTCACTGCATTACGGTAATTCAAATGTTACGCTATGAATAGAAACAATATTCATTTTCATGGACGTAGTATTATCTAGTAAAATGGTCCCGTTAAATATACGTAAGCTATAGTCATCTATTCTAAAAATAATTATTATGTATGTATGTACTAAATTGAACTAAATTTCAGAATATTTAATAACAAATGAAATGCCCAAAGGAATCAAAAATAGGCCAAACAATGACGTAATCAAACGCGTCGCAATTCAATATTACAAAATTTGATTTTTGGCAGTTCAACTAAAAATACAAGGGCACAAGCAAACACTCATTTTGACTAATATTTTTTTCGTTCACGACAAACTTTTCTGAGGTCAACGTAAGATTATTTGACGCGCAATCCCAATATTTATATACAACAGCTCAAAAACTCAAAAGAGCCAAAATTAAAAAAATATATATTACAAGTAATGTTAAGCATTACACAACAATATAATTATAATAATTAATATAATTATTAAAATATAATTACCAACTAGAATTGATATTGAAATCAAAAAGTATCAACAATGTACCGTAACTTTCATCGTGGATCAACTTCGTTATCGGGTTGATCCAAGATTTAAAGTGAAAGATATCGTGAAATCACGATCGCAAGAAATTACGGTGGAAAAGATCCAGCGTGAAATAAATGGAAGTTTCTTTACCAGGCAACGCAATACAGTCGCCGGCAACTGAGAACGGAGAATTGATTCCACCGTTACAAATGTTGCCTAGTCCGTTAGCGAACATAAAGAGTATTACAATATTCACAAACTCTGACGAAATCAAACTTCTATTGCACGCGACTGACATCTCACGGAAACTATCAAA
Organism: Brachyptera risi; assembly: GCA_964007535.1. Lineage (NCBI taxonomy): Eukaryota > Metazoa > Arthropoda > Insecta > Plecoptera > Taeniopterygidae > Brachyptera > Brachyptera risi. Next base: position 31,821,742 of record OZ023337.1, read on the forward strand.
GTCGATTGACACGTAGGCAACTTGGCAAAAGTTACAAACTGCTCGTGATTCAACGAAGTACGTGACATTCGTAATTCGTAGCCTTTAGAATATATTCGTTCGTAGAACGGGGAGTTCCGATCCTGAACGCTTGAAAATGTTCCGATGTTTCGCGTTCCGGTATCCGACTCCCCGTAAACATATGATACTCGGCTGTACGCTCGCGCTTACGTAAAATAATATCCGACATTAAAATAAAAATAAATATACTCATATTTTACCACTAAACATTTCATAGGCTACTTGCGGATTACGTAGGTGTACGTACATTTTCCGCTAATTTTAGTGCGTAAATCAATCATTTGTCTTCAAGATGCATTCTGATGTGATTAGATAGACCACATCATGTGATCGTATGAGTACGTACTGTATTGATTTCACTTAATGGTAACAATATAGATATAGGCTTATAAATTATAAATATAATAATAGAAAATACAAACTAGAGCAAACGTTTTAACTTGTACATCCAAAGAAAAATGTTCGCTCGAAAATATCGATAACAGTCGCTGACTTGTGCCTCAAAGCGTGACTTAATCTTACTGATTGTTACCATGTTTACTGTAATATTAAAATTAGTAAGACATTTAATAAAAATATGAACTCCTTTGGTTTATAATTAATTAAATGGTTGAAGCAAAAAAGTTCCTTCACAAATGGGAAACATTTTTTTATCTGCATTTCTTAAATATTTCTTTAAATATTTTTTTGGGGGAATTTATTACATTTTCTATTTTTTATTCCACTTTTTTTCTCAGTTCTGACAAGTTCTGGCATTTCTGATCAGTTGTATATATCTTTGTAAATATTTGTTTAGAACATCAACATTTTTATTATTTCACTAAATTGTTTACCGGTACTTTGTTAGATATATTTGTTTTACGCAAGAAAGTCGAGTTCTTGGATGCGGCGCTGGTTTCTTGAACTATTTTAACTCTGTTACTCCTAATTATTAATATAATATACTATTAGAGGAGGTACTGAGTAACTGGTATTGTAATATACTTGTGTCCACCAGAGTTGCAGGCTGTCTACCAACATAATAAACACAAATATAACCGTTATACTGTGGTATTTTACAAGTCAATGACTTTTCAGGACAAGATTTACAATTATAAACTCAACTATATCTCTCAAAAGCATTAAATCTTCAAAGCTGATGTGAGTTTCTCTACGATTACCAAAGTTTTCACAATTACTAGTTATTATTTAGTTGGTAGACCACCCTCATCTCTAGTAAATACTAATATAGATTCATTTCACATTGTCCTAACCAACTTCACGTAATTCCTCGCTTGTTTCTCACCGACAATACCGTCTTGCTCGGTGTTAATTTCACACGAGTTGGTTCGTAGAGACGTGTCGATGGTAAGCCTGACGCAGCGGCTGACCGTAAAGTGCGTAACGCTCGTAAACCAAAGTTACGTTGACATTTTTAGAGGGGAGTTTTAAAACATGCAGATCCATACACCTTGCAATGAACGTTGCAAACCTGACAAAGTCATTGTTTAAGGTTACAAAAGACAAGTTAGGATCGTTCTGACTAAACCGGCGATGTGTTGATAAAGAGAAAATTGGTATACATAAATCCACAAAGAAAGTTAGAATAACAAATACAAATATCACTGTAATATTCATACAGCTGTGGCATTGTAGGGTATTATGCTTTATCTGAACAAGTATGTACAGATCACTGCATCTTTCAGAAAAGTTACATTGAAACTATGCAATAGTCAAAATTTGTACTATAATTCATTAAGTAGATGACCTTCATCTTTGGTGGTTAAATGTATACGACACAGATTCTCACCCCTCATTTTGTAACCAAGAGTTGACCTCCCCTCCCCTCATTCGACGTTACGCAATTCACGGCCAGCTTTCACACTCTATGGGCTACATTAGAAGAGAGACAATTATCAACGTGAAACTGTATTGTTTGAATTCACGAACCAGTACTGCCCCAACGCCTCGATTAACAAGCGGATGCGGCTGTACTGCTTCGTTGATACGACCGTTGGCGACTGTACTGGCCGTTGTCGTAATTAAGACGCCGCATTGACTGAATAATTATATTCTTTATAAAAGAGCGATTGTTTCTATTCGTTGCTTGGGGTATTGTTCGACAAGTGGTTAGCGTTTGATAGACTAGTTCGGTGGCTATCACAGACTCGGTTGTTTGTCTTGAACTCTCGATAGATTCGATGACCGTGTTTAATATCGACCAAACTGATCCGAGAGCCGCATACAAACGCTCAAATACGCATTCTGGCGGCTGATTACAAAACTTTGTTCAGGACCCTCACCGCGACCATCACTTGAAATGACAGTCCAAGTACCGTGGCAACGTAAGATAATAACACGGTCTCGGACTGCAAAAACTTGATACATTTCGTAGCCCACCTCAAGAGCAGGGCTAGGATATTTTACTAACGACAATTGAAATACACAAGAACTGAATATGTTGTCATGGTAATCAGCTCTCCTAGTAAACAATAACCAATGAAAGTCTGGTCTTGGAGCTAGCTAGGCCTTGGGTTGTTATTCTTTAGAAGTGACAGTCACGGTAAGGGTCCAGGACTTTAGTTGATACTGAACGTTGAGTATTGTTTATTTTACGACAGTCACCATGGTCACCAAGCTCATATGATTTACTGCCATCTAGATATTTCTTGCACTTCCCAATATTAGTTCAACTGACATTTCGTTTTCTTTCAATCACCGTAATAATTTATTTGAGATTTTAAAAATATATGTTTCAACTAAACAAAAAGTACATATTGTTAGAAAGGAAAATGTTGAGCAAAGATTTTGTACGAAGTGGCAGTGCACTGGCTAAATGAAAAGTGAATAAATAATATCCACAGTGATATGTTTTATCTATTCTATTCCTGGAGCAAACAATTGAAAATGATGAATACACTCTACAACAGTTCAAGGGCCATTTTCTTTTTTATCAATTCTCTCAACAGACAAATAGGTCTGACCAATGGTGAAAAAATGTGAGATCAAATTTTGTACCAATTTTTGGTATTAAAAATCCAAGAACAATATTTATATTTACAATCGACTCTACCGCAAGACTGTACGGTGAGAGCGTTGTCTTCATTGCTGGCAATATCTACGCGAATGTGTTGTAACGTAACAACGTGAGTGACAACACGATCCCTCGTGGGAAGGGGTTTTGGTTAGGGTCTGAACGTAAAACGATACAATTGACGTCTTCCGTTTCCCTGCCCCTCTGACGTTAGATAGCGGAACATCCAAACAAGAGGGCTGGTCTTGTGCGGGATTTGTAGATCACCCATCAGGGTATCTCCAGATGGACACATGATGTGGTGTAGAAATCCAAGTGACTGACTAACAAGTCACGCCCATCACTGGTCATAAGAGCTGTCGTCGTAAATATAACTGCACTTCTAGCTTTATGGTCACAGACAGCGCAGTCCTGGTGTTGAAGACCATTAGTTTTAAATCATCAAAATGGGGTGGTAAGATCGCCCTTGTGGTGCCCCGTCCAAACGATCCTATCTTCCATCCATAGCCTTAATTGGAGAACAATGATTTTGTATCAAGTTTCGATGTTATTAAAAAAAAAAAAAAAAATTCTAGCTGATCAAAAATTACCTTGGTCATTCTTCAACGCAGTTTATAATAAGATTTCGGAGAGTCGGTACTTCATTTAGAGAATATCAATTCATGATGGATGATATTGGAGATGAATGATGGTTAACGCAACGAAGTAAGAGAAACAAATGAGAAATGATAAGGTAACGACAGGGCGGAGGAACGAACAGAACACGAAAAACATACCAAATATACCGGACAATAAGTGTGTTGGTACTCTGTCCCACATGTGTTCTTCAACCTATTCCCACCTCATCATTTCTTCCTTTTCATCAGTTTCTCGTACTCTGTATCACACTGAAACGGGTGGACCAGAGGCTAGCACGCTGAACCATCATTCAGAGGATCATAGTTTTCCGCCACGGTTAACCGTCTAGATAGAGGTTTTCCGTTGCTTATCTCTGACCTGTAGGTTCATAATGGGATGGCTACTCAACAACAGACGACAACCGTTTTATTCCCACTACAGAAAACCCTCGATGATTATCGTCCGCTCAACGACCCCACCAACAGCTAGGTTATACGGACCCGAGTACGAATGAGTAGGTGATTATGAAACTATGATGTGATGATAAGTGAAGAGACGTTTACAAAAACCCATGCTGACTCGAACCCACGCTCAATGGAGACTTCAGTTTCTGAAGCAGTGCCTCAGCTGACCAAGCTATCGAGCCCTCGGTAATTCAAACTTGGATAATTCAAGATGTGCTTGAATTTTTATAATAGTCCAAGTTCTGGTCCATGTATAGCTTTAACCTATGAGATAAATTATAGTGTATAGTGTGGCACATATTGTTACGGGCCTACTGCTCTTTTCTGATTACCTGTGTATAGTGTATTTACCACTTAATACCCCCCCCCCCTCATCCCCCCCCCCCTCACCCACACAAAAAATAATAATAATAATAATAATACCAATTTGTAGAGTTTAACTTTTATAAATCAAAATGGGTATTTTAAGGTCCACAGAATTTCGAATTGAAAAGGGTTTACCGTATATAAACCACCAGAAGAAATAATCTCTCATCTCATCTTCACGTCATCTAATTCACAACAACAATAGACCTGTCGTCATTATTGTGCGTCGTTAAGCACAACGTAAACAAATGAAATCATCTAATTGTGATGGACAACATGAGAGATGAATAACTCATCATGATCCACCTTTCATATCGTCCATCACAAGTTGATATTCTTCAAATCAAGCCCTCATTTCCATAAATATTAATGAAATCATCCATCATTCTTCTCCAACATCGTCCATCACAAATTGATACCCGTTGGAAGTCGTATCATAAAAATCACGGCGCATCGCGTAAACAACTACGTCGCGTTAACCACGTCTCAACGACACCCCAAGCGTCACGAATAACACGAACAAGGTTTCAATAGTGAGTATTAATTGCGTCTATGGTCTGGTTGAAGCGGATCGAAGTCGGTCAGAACTGCCAGTACCGGCCTTGCAGGACGAGGTAGGTGGCGGAAAGCCGTCGTCATACGTCGACCGCGGAACGTTCGGGCTTGTATAACGTCACCGACGCTATGTAGTTGTTCGGCATCACCTGGGAATCACACGTTGACAATATTATTACTGGCCGATTGTTAATACGTTCAGTTTCTTAAGAGCCCGCATCTTGGGACAGATTTACAGGGTGCACTTTTGCCACATATATCTCAAGAGCTATGAACACTGCAGACTTGCAGTAAAATGCAATACATAAGTAATATCCTCACAATTAGATATGCTTACTTGAAAATTGAATAATAATTTTATTATAGAGCAACAATTGGATCAAAGTGTGCCTAATTTGATGGTTTTCATTGCTTGATCCCTGGATACCAAATAATAGTATAAATAAATTATAAACCCACATCTCCAAGTTCAACTTTGCTTATAAAAATTCGAAATCCTCATTCGCCTGTAATTTCACAGTTTTCCCATTTTCCCATTTTAACTAGATTTTGTCCAAATTATAAAATGAAAAACTCCTCCATCTAGCGGTGGTTACTGGAACTCTGTCAAAATTATCCCGTTTCCACTTTTCAACCCACAACCAAACTTTTCTTCAACGCACATCAAACTTAGGTCGAGCATTTCGAAGAGAAACACTTAGCTAAGTGCGGGCTCTTAAGAGTGCGTGGGAGTTGATTTAACGACATACCAGTTTTTTGGTGATGACTTTTGAACGTTTTGAACGTTTCACGCTAAACTCACCTTGAAACCATGACCATCATTTAAAAAAAATTATAAACGTTGACATTGCCGATTTGTTTCAGGGTTATGTAGATAACCCTAAAACAAATCGGCAAGACCAACTTTGAAAATATACCAAAAAATAACCAAGAGGGAATGTCGATGAGGAACAAGGAAAAACAACATCTATAGACCTATAAAAATAAATGTAAAAAACTGCATTACAAAAGGGATATAATTTCGAGTACGACAGTGAGAACGTCATCAAGGAAACAACGGAAAAAACCTACGGCAAAGAGCAACAGGTTCAAGCGACAGAATCTATGGCTTTCTGATTGGCCAGAAAAAACGCCAGCCATGAAAACGTGCTTTAGTTAATTTTTCATTCATTTTTTACCATCCAAATTCCGCATATAACCAATGCTACATTTCTGTGGACTGATGGTTTTGTTTTCCTGGTCCCTTGAAAAACAATGGATAGAGGTTTCACTGTATCCAAAAACTCCTACTAAAATAGCCTTTTGTCTCATCATCCCATTATCTCATATATATCATTCATCAACGCCAATAAATCATAGGCATAAGTACAGTGCGTCGTTGAACCCAATATAAATAAAAATGATGATAAATCTGATTTAGTCCTTAGACAATATTTGTCGAGAATTCATCGATATACAGTCGGACCCGCATATAACGAATTTCAAGGGGAATGAAAATCTGTTCGTAAAAACAGAATTTCGTTATAGAGATTTATTGCTTTTTTTCATAACAGCACTTGAATTTTAGAGATTTATAAAGATAGGCCTACATTTACGACTTAGGCCCTAGTATAGTACTGTATTAGGTGACATATTATCATCGCATCGTATCATCACTTAGTATGTTTGTAGAAAGTAATAGAAAACAACAATCTCCTTTCATAAAGAACTTATCATCTGCTATCACATGACACCACAACTCCCCACTTCTCGTGTTTTATTTCCTAGGTTACAGGACACTATCACGAATGGAAATGAAGGAATGTAAACAAAAAATAGATAAACAAAGTCATTGAAGATGTCACCATCACGTTATTATTTAGTGCGCGTTGAGCGAGTGTTTTGTTTTGGGCCGTTCCACTGTGCGTGTGACGTTGAGGGAGGGGGGGTGCAGCAAGAGTTATGACCACGTGCTGTACGCGTCACCAGCTGCTATGATGTACAGTCCGTTCAAAATAAATGTAACCTGAAAATAAATTCACGCAAAATGCTCCGATTTTCGAACATTTTGTTGGAAATAAATGAAAATAATGAGCAAAATATGCTGAAAAGTGACAAAAAATTCTTAATAACCGAATTTTGAAATATAAATCACTTCGTTATAGGTCTTTATTTAACATTGTAAGGATAGGAGATTTGAAGGGGGATGGTAATTAATTCGTAAAAACCGAAATTTCGTTAAAACCGAGTTCGTTATAAGTGGGTTCGACTGTATATCGATATATAAAATTTATCGATTTGTGTGACTGATCATCTACATTCCACAGTGATACAGTACTCTATCAATCGTTTTTCAACGGACCAAGAAAATAAAACTATCCATGCAGGAAAATTCAACATTGATTATATGGGAGTGGGGTGAGAGAAAATGAATGATACAAGCAGGAAAACGATGGATCCAGGAACGATGCATAGAGGTTTCATTGTATTTATGTGTATGTTCTACGTTCTTTAGTTCAGTGAAAAAAACAATAAATAAATAAATGAAATGAATGAAAATGAATGAAGCGTATGAAGTCTGACGAAAGCTCACCTCGAATATCATGTCCTGATAGCCGTAGCAGAAGGTGGAGCCGAACGGATTGGTGGTGTTGGTAGAACTGGCTCGGTTCAGGACGACCGGACGGTCGCTCGGCTTGAGCTGCTCGGACATCGCGTCCCACTTGGTGTACGCGGATATCTGAAACACGCCACCAGAGGTCTCACTTGCTGCTCCATGCAACCACGCGACTATCATTCATCAAATACAGTGAAAATCTCTATCCATCATTTTTCTAGGGTTCAGGAAAATAAAACCATCCATCCAGGAAATTTACTTTTTTTTTTTTTTTTTAATAACATCGAAACTTGATACAAAATCATTGTTCCCCAATTAAGGCTATGGATGAAAGCTAGGATCGTTTGGACGGGGCACCACAAGGGCGATCTTACCACCCCATTTTGATTATTTAAAACTAATGGTCTTCAACACCAGGACTGCGCTGTCTGTGACCATAATTTTTCGCCGTAGATAAAAGTCTTTCAGTATAAACACACGAATGTTGATATCTTCCACTTTGAACTAAGTCTCTTGGGCAATGATTACTTCTTTCCCTTGACAGCAGATGTAAAATTGATCATTATACAAAAATCACAAATTGAATTAGTGATAGGCCTATAATGTTATAATCAGGCCTATCGCTAATCGGAAATTTACAATCTAAATTACTTAATTAACGATATTTTATGTGCAGATTCTGATTCTGAAGTAGAGTTTGATGAATCCGATGATGTAGACAACAATATTCGTAATATGCAAAGTGAGAGAGTGAGTATGTTTCCAATTTTTGGCCCACTATATATTTTCTCTTTTTCTGTGAAAAAGAATCGCACAGACTAGGATATTTCAGTGCTGAAAAACACGTAGCAAAAGAGTTGAATAAATAAATATTCAAGATTGAGTACGTGATCTGTTACACGGCTCGTCGCTGACCTGCGACGACGCGACGGTGCGACTGTCGGACTCACCGTGATGGGAACGGGGGAGACGTCGATGAGCTGGCTGGCGCCGGTCGAACGCTTGGCGTCGGGCGGCAGGCTCAGGTGGAACTCGCAGCGGTGGTACATGTTGAAGTTGTAGTGCCCGGGAAAGTTCGTGTGCAGAACAAACTTCTTGATTTTCTGCGTCTTCGCGTCGAACAAGATGTCCTGGGAAGCAACGAGATACGAGTTCAGACGTTTGCGGAAAGTAGAGCGCATTTGGAAGGATATCAATTCGTAATGGGTGATACGAGAGATATGAATAAATATTCTTTGCCTGACCACTTGACAGCCGCTGGCACAAACACGCGTCCCAACACATTCCGAAACATTTCATTTCATATCTCGACTAAATGACGTTATATTGACATGGAACTTGTACTGACATCTGGGAGATGGATTGAAAAATGAGTTTAATTTCTTTTCAAACGATAGAATACACTAATGTATCAGAAAATGTTAAAATACAGTCAGCTGTTATTCCAAAACATCGTTCTAGGCTAAATGTGTCAAATTGACAAGCCTCTGAACGCTAAATAAAAGTGATATCATCGAATTTCTTGTTTCACATATCAAGTACAACAATATATCATCGCAATAAAACCATCTGTTTCTGCTATAAATATTATGAAATGCCATCTAAATACAAGTATCTGTGCGATGTAACAGAAAGAAACCCGGCCTGGGAGGTGAGGTAGTGATTCCATAACCTGTCTGTCGAGTGGTTAAAAAATGAAATAATTGATAATCAGCAACGTATATACCGTACATTTTGCTATAGATAAAGATCGAGTGACTACCTCAAGTCAGGCTTCCAAGTCCTATATTTGACTGTGATGATGATTATTGCTTGGAGTTTAACGACCCCACCAACAGCTAGGTTATACGGGGGTACGAATGAGTTGATGATAATGAAACGATGAAGTGATGATGAGTGAAGAGACGTTTTACAAAAATCCATGCCTTGTGCAGGACTCGAACCCACGCCCAACGTTGTCTTCAGTTTCTGAAGCGGTGCCAGACTTACTGAGGGCGGCCAGAGAGATATGAATGAATGAACGTTGGGTTTAGAGGCGCGTCGACACCGAGATCATTTTGCGCCTGTGTGTGTATCAGGGCTTCCCAATTTGCAGCCCGCGGGACTTTTGCAAACGGCCCGCAGTATGATCTCATGAACCAACGCAAGATCACTACAACTTATTATAACATTGAATACATTTGGCAAGGGTTGAACTGTTGTCACATGCCAAACGATCTGTTTGAACAGACGTTATAGTTGATAATTCCCGACAAAATATAGGTATTCCGTACTGTGACCTTTTGCAATCGTGACGACAGTTCAACTCTTGCCAAATATGAAGGGATCAGAAGCAAAGTGGGCCAACCCAAAAGTCAAAACAAAACACTTCCAATGTGGGTTGGTCCGTTTTGCTCCAATATATAATGGGGGCCAGAAAGCTTGGTCCACATGTCCAAACCTCTGAAACTAGTGTTAAAAAAAAAAAAAAAAAAAAAACACAATACGAATGAAGTGGTTCGAATAGATCATTTTGAGAAAAAAATTGGGTCGGTCCACTTTGCTTCTAATCCCTTCATATATTCTCAATTTCACTATGCAGAATATTATACTAAACTACGTAAACTACCAAGTGAGTTGGGACGAATATTGGTCCTAAGTCAAGACGTCCTGAAGATAGAACCCTTTGTGAATTCGGGCCCTGAATACTTGTTCATTCCATTTTGTTATAACTTTCCCAGTATTTCAGCTTTTCTCCCCACTGTGAATTTTTCAATTGTTTTCTAACCCTGGCATTATTACCTTATAGGCTTTATTGTTTGTTAAATTAGTTATATCTTATTTTTAATTATTCTTTGGGGTGATTGATAAGATAGCCCTTGTGGTGCCCCATACAAACGATCCTATTTTTTATTCATTGCCTTAATTGGGGAACAATGATTTAGTATCAAGTTTCGGTGTTATTAGAAAAAAAAATCGTTCAGCCATTTGTGAATCTATGACGAGTCTTATAGTGTATCGACGATGAGATTCAAAAAGATAAGGATCAATAAAAAAGATGAACCAAACGAATGACGACTCACCAGGCCGAGCGTGAAGTAATTGTAGAAGAAGTCGGACCGTCGCTTGGAGACACGACGGTGCGCGTTCGGGCTGTGGATCTTCATCTTGTCGTCGGACTTGAAGAACACTTTAGAGGGCGCGCCCAACGCCGTCATCACGTCCTGACACGTGTCACCGAACATCACGTCACGCGTCAGGCTGTGCTTGCGCGACTCCATCTGGCGGGACGAACCTGAGAGAAACAAGCTTATTGTACGCGTCATAGTCACACGCGTCATACACGTGTCAGAAGGAGAGATAGAAACAGTGCTTGAATTCTGAGAAAAAATCAGAACGATAATTTCATGTAATTCCACATTTCACTTGAAAATCTCACCTCCCATAAGGTTAGTGAAATATCAAAGTGAGTTGTGAAATAGTGTGCATAGCACTCGAGATGGCTTTGCATCACTGCCACTAGGATAGTTAACTAGGGAAGGCAGTGCATCCTATTTGTTTACATTTTCACGAGCTGCTATTGGCTATAATCTACTAGCCTCCTAAAGGGTATCTCTCATATAATAAAAATAATTCCATTCAATATTTCACGATTTTTCAGTTTGGGAATAGCAAAACGGTGAGAAGTGAGATAAAAAAGAGGAACGAGATAATAATCTCATCTCATTTTACTTATCTCATCCCATAATCTCAGGAATAATCTCAGGAAAAATATTTGGATTCAATAGTATATTTCATTAATGCTAAATTCCTACATCTCTAGGTCCAGTATTACCACGGCAAGTTAGTATTTATCTGAGAGTTGGTGAAAACAAATAGCATAGGTAACCATGGTGATAACAAGTTTGAACTGTCAGACAAAGGCTAACTGGACTTGGTAATACCAGGCCTAAGTCCAGTGTGAAACCAGCTCAGGCGCGTACCTTCGGTGACAAGCTGCATGCGCAGGCCGACGGTGCGTTGCTTGTCCCTGAGCACGTCTGACTTGTCCAGGTACAGGTGGTTGTGGTAGCAGCAGACGGGCAGCGCGGGCGCGCGACACTCCGCCAGGCTCGACCCCGCGTACACGGACGTGCGCGCAACCACGGGCGAACAACCGTTCGGGAACTGCAGCGAGCCCAGACCGTGGGCATAGCCGGGCTGCGGGCAAACGGAAACACGTTGGCACAGTGTACAGTGGAACCTCTTTAGTACGTTTTTCAGGGGAGCAGAGATAAAAAATTACTGGTAATAAAGTGAAAAACTTACTCAAGAAACTATTCAACATGTGGGAACATATGGATGGGTCAAAGAATAAAACTTACCTAGGTAAAGATGTCCTAACGAGAAACTTACTAAAGAGGTTCTACTGTATTGCTATTTTCTTACAAATAGCACTTATTTCATGTTAATGTTGATTTATCGTTGTAAAAGGCATTATATCGCTTCAGATTGCAAAAAAAAACTTGACCTTAAATGGTGTAGAAATCACAAAACATGAAGAAAACACACTAAAAATTATGGTTTCAGATGACTCAATTCTATAACACCTAAAGCTGATGCTAAAATTGCATGCCTCTAGTTATACCTAGAGAGGCTACATACTGGGGACAAAAGTGGCCAACTCTATCGCAGAACGCCATTTTTTGTCCAATCTTTTGTCCAAAAGTGTCGTAAACTTACCAGTTAGTCAATAAGATGCCAGAAATCTCAACTGAAGTTGTTTCCTAACCGATGTAATGCGTCTAACACACGTTCTTGTACATCTGATTAGAATTCTGGACCAAAAATGGCATCCATGCCAGAGATATTTCAGTAGCCAATAGAAAACAGTCACCAAGTTGGCCACTCTCTTCCCCAGTATCTAGTCCATCTAGTTATACCTAATCGATCGCGGTTCGAATGTCGACAGATAGCCGAACAGAATCGAGCGCGGAAATGAACGTCACCGCGGAGCGCGGAAATGAACGTCACCGCGGAGCGCGGAAATGAACGTCACCGCGGAGCGCGAAAATGAACGTCACCGCGGAGAGCGTTACCTGGAACTTGGACTCGACGGGGAAGCAGAAGGAGAGTCCGCGGAAGTTGAGCACGAAGAGCTGTTTCTCGGTGTCGAACACGCCGGGGTGGGTCGCGCCGAACGTGTGCTCGACCTGTTCGATGCTCGGCAGAACTTCCGCGGAGTTGAACGTCAGTCCGCTGCGGACCAGATCGACACGTTCGTCAACATCCAGATATACAGTCACTGTTTCACCAATTAGGGCTGAACATGAATTAGTAAGAACCAGTTTGACAAACTAATAATTCTCCAACTTGATATTACCATATAAATCTAAAAAATTCAAGATTTATGCATTATTAAGAGTCCACGAGAGTCGATTTTGCGAAATATCATTTTCTTGGTGATAACTTTTGAACAGCATTAGATATCAAAATTCTAATTCGCGAGAAACACAGATAATTATAATAGCTTCAAGATTATATGAGTTATGACTATTCAAGTCATGTTGCATAACAGTCAAGCGTCGACAGCTGAAAAATGTATTTTTTCAGCAGTATACGCTTGACCAGATGTTATGGAAGGCCATCTCAACACAAGTATCTGAGCGATATAATAGGGAAAAAACCCCGATCTGGGAGGTGGGGTCGTGATTTTGTAACCCGGCTGTCAAATGGGTAAATAGGATACAAGTTTTCTAAAAAATTTGGCGTTGAATCTCTAGGCTTATAGGAGCAACCGTGATCGATTTGTTCCGTAACACGTAAGCCTACAAGCAGATCGACACTCTAATGTCCAGTTATTTTTAAATGATCCATTTACTTATCTATCAACTTATTTAATTTCAACTTAATTTATTAATTTATTCATTTTATCAACATCGATCCATATACAATCACAGTTTTGCCAATTACGGCTAACGATGGTATAATAAATTCTGCTCCTATTGTGAAGGCCTACAAGTGCGTCAACTTGAGATGTGAGGGTGGAATTCCTCAAACTCGAAGAAGGCTGTGCATTGAAAGGTAATAAACACATGACTTCACGAAAATATTACGGTACCGTATAGCAGAGTGGATCATTTATGAACATTTTATCAACATCTAAATACAGTCTCTGCTTTGCCAATCACGGTTGAGTATGAATTAGTAAAGTTTACCCCGTTTGACAAACTGATGGTAAACCACTTCCTTGAACCGTCGAAAACCAGGGCCTAAAACTGGGCCCATTATAAAATCCTGCTTTAGGGAAGATACTTGGTCGGGTTCATCAACACCCGCACTTTGTAGGGAAATGAAGCTTTCCACACGTAGAGTAAACAAGGAGTTCAACTCACCAGTATTTTAGTTTAACCAGCTTCATATTATAAATTTCTATTATCTGTAAAATAAAGAAATACGGTAGTATTAGAAACGTTGTAGATAATGACAGACAGAATTCTAACTATATGGCTAATTAGGCCTATACCTAATGCATAGTGAGATTCTATACAAATGAGTCAAGTAGGCCTACAAAGTAATGTAAAGTGAATTTGTAGGTCTGAAGCAGGGTTTCAAGTTCCGATTTTTTCTTGTCGTCGGACACTTTCCCAACTGACCAATCACAAGCCAGTATTCACCTAACAAACATGGCGGTTCACGACACCAATACGGTGTTGTGATTATCAACTCGACTTCAACTTTTGTCGGCAGAAATTACGATTTTACCGGAAGTTACACTGCGATTGTGATTCCGGATTCATGATGTGTGATTCATCTGCTTCCCGTTGTTAGGATTTATATCGAGCGATCGGAGAAAAGAATCGACGCACATAAATATTGATTCATCTATCCTTAAAAACTGCAATTTCAAACATCATTACGCTTTTAAAATCACGTTAGATTTTTTTATTCAGAATTGTTTTGCCATTTGAACTGAACTTATCTATTCGGGAGGTTCAGGACAACCCGTGTTTGTATAGGCCTAATTACAATTGCGTGACTCGAGAAAAGTGCGTTAATTTCTGATCTAACAGCTCAATTCCTCACATTCAAAGAAGCCTGTGAGTTTAAGGTAGTGAAGGCTATGGCTATGACGTCACGAAAACGTTACGACACAGCCAAGTGGAAACAGGCATAACAAAAATCGTACCGATATCATGTTGGACGACAAAAAAACAAATCGGAACTGGAAACCCTGCTTAGTAGGTACTATCAGGCTATGCAGACAGTCCTGCCGAGCTCTAAAACGAACCTTAAGTCTTTGCACGATCGGATCGAAGACAAGTCTAATACCGTCTTGCGGCAGGTTAATGACGAGATCGGCCGCCAGGGGTGTGGTGTCGCTGTACAGCACTTGGACACCCTTGATGTGGCCCACTTGCGACTGTATTATTGCAACGGCCTGAGAGAAATGCATTCCTGAAACAATAATAAATTAGCAATATTATTACTAGACATGCTGCTGGTTTATTTCAATTGGATGAATTGGTTAAGAGATATTGGTGTGAAATTGTCATACGGATAGCGCATTACAACCAATTCAATTTTTTTTACTGTAATTATATACCTGGGCCTATACAGGATTTTGGTAAAGGGTTATAGGTGATTTTTTTTTTTTTCAGTGACCCACTGAAAGTATTTTGATACACTTGAAATGGCAGAAAAAGTGGAAATTGGCCGTGATGCGATATATGACAATTTTACCACTAAAGCCTGATTATAGGCCTAGTCTGTGGTCAGGGATAGGCCTACGCCTACAATTTAGAAGGTGAAGATAGTAGGCCTAATTGTGAAATAAAATGTGCAGGCCTAGCCTGTGTGTTGAATAACGCCCCCTCATCTCCTTCTCACCATCCACTCTGACTTGATGCCAGAAAAAAGGGACATATATACCCTAAAACAGCCCTAGGCTTACACTTTACAGACATAGACCTACCACTCAAATGGCCTTGGCATACAAACAGTACATTAGACACTGACAAGCTAATTATAATAATATATTATGACACAATGAACAATGGATTTAAAGTAAAACCTGAGCCTAATTAAACTTGGGAGTGAGTAGCAAATGAACGAGAGAAAATAAAATTGACAGTCTAGTGCGAAATCGTAATCAAATACTTCGAACTTATTAATCTGACGTCTGTCAGATCTAAATTTAACATAAACAAGTGCCAAAATAAGCCCCTCCTCTTGGCAGCCTTTCCAAAATAAATAAAGACGCAATTTACAGGTATTTTAATTAAATAAAAAATTAATTCATGTGGACAATATATTATTTTAATCACACCAAATTATTTCATCAAACGTCAATTCGCAACTGCGTTGTATCAAACTGATAGAATCCGCGAAACAATAAACAAGTCAGTGTTGGAAAAAAATAAAATAAAAATAATCTCACCCAAAATAAATTCCCATTGATCACATCCGAGAGATCTTTCGGGGACAATTTCTAATTCCATCATGTTACCAGTATCAATGGTAAACTTATAACGTGTATACTTCTCTATTTATTACACAATGTCACTCTAAAATCTACTTGAATTCACTTTTAATACGCAGTCCCTTTGTCTGTAAACTAGTTCGCCATTTTGCTTGTTGTTTCTGTGTCTCCCTCAGCTGTCAGTGACAATGACGTCATAACAGCTGAGAGCTATGAGAAATATCAAATGCAAATTGATACATTAATGTAAAGAAACGGCCGTTTTAACAAAAGAATACACTACCAATAATTGAAACTGATCGCTACAATCACTTAGAATGTATTTACAATACTATATAGTACGAACGATTATTTCAATTTATATAATTTATCGTGATATTATTTTCGTAATGAAAAATGTGAATTGGCGGTTCATTTGGCCGAGTTTTTAAATGAATCAGCCTCAGCCTAATAAATGAACTGCGTGCTAGGGAATTATAGCTGATAAAGAATGTGAAGTAGCCTACCTTTGTTGTAATCATTATGGATTATGGAAATGAAAAATAGGAAGGAATACAATGTGAATTAGCTGAGAGCATGTTTGCTAATAATTATGTGAAAGAATGCATAAAATAATCAATTGTTTGCCCTGCAAACATATTTTATTTTGTAATGCATTTGTAGGCCCATATCTAGGAGATCCTCCAACGACCTTCATGAATAAAATTTTGAGCTCGATAGGGAAATGTGTGTGCTAAGTTCATAGCATGTTGGATTTCGTTCAGTAAATCAGGGACGTCGTTAGGATTTGTGTATTGTTGGTGAGGAGGGGGGGGGGGGGGGGGGGCAGGTTACATAAATAAAAGACCACCCAGCTGGACACCAGCCACGCGCAAAAAAAGTCTCATTTGTAAAAGCCCCACGCAGGGAATTCTTTAATTATGGTCATTTTTCAAGTCATTTTTGCGATTCACGAGCAGTTTTTTGGAGTCTCATAATTTGATCACTATATGGACATTTTCGAAGTTATTTTCAATACTGTTGTACAAATCTAAGACCTGGCTTACCTGGCCCTCGCCGCGTAGCTCTGATGGAAGATGAGACTCAAAATTTGAATTCATCAATTTTGAAAAAAGAATAAATTTGGAACTTTTTTTTTTCTTAATAACATCGAAACTTGATACAAAATCATTGTTTCCCAATTAAGGCTGTGTATGAAAGATAGGATCGCTTGGACGGGGCACCAAAAGGGCGATCTTACCACCCCATTTAATTATTTTAAAATTATTGAATAAAAAAGAAAAAACGTCTTCCTAGCGGACACAGTTAGTGGACTAGGAAGGTCGGAAGGACCATCAATTAGGTTTCTAGGATTTTTTAAGACGTGCAAAACACTTGTGGTTACTCAGATTAATTAAAAGTCGACATTTACTAGAACCAAAAAAGTTTACAAACTTCATTTCATTTCTCCAAAACTGAGTCACTTTCTCAATAGGCCTACCGTACATCTTCATACAAAATATAAAACATTAGTACCAAAGATGTGCATTTTCAAAACAGTTTGTTATTTTCCCACCTATTTCTTGTGAATGTTCTCAAATGTGGGTAGTTAATAGTTTACAAACAAACCCAAATAATAATTATATATATATAAATATATATATATATATATATATATATATATATATATATATATATATATTTTTCTTTTCAGCTGTATACGCTTGACAGTTATGCGACATGAATTGAATACTTATATTG
The DNA here is from genome assembly GCA_964007535.1 of Brachyptera risi. Classification (NCBI taxonomy): domain Eukaryota; kingdom Metazoa; phylum Arthropoda; class Insecta; order Plecoptera; family Taeniopterygidae; genus Brachyptera; species Brachyptera risi. Next base: position 31,839,594 of record OZ023337.1, read on the forward strand.
TAGGCCTATATCATCGTGAAGCTATTATAATGATCTGCGTTTCTCGCATATTGGAATTTTGATATCTCAAACCGTTCCCGCAGGAAGAAAAAATTACCGCAGGGAATTTTTTGAAATTACACTCATTTTCAATACGTTTTAGCGTGTTTCTGATAAGGCCTAGATGCCGAAATCATTTCACTTAAAAAATTAAACATGGTACATAAACCAATATTTGTAGCTGCAGAGCCCAGGTTCACAAAAGGTCATAACTTTGATCCGGCTCAAAGTTACGACAATTTCTAGTGATGATATCATATTTGATCTATTATTTCTGATTTTTCATTTCAATTTTCGATTAAATCCATTATTATTATCAATCTATTATTTATCAAAATTAAAAAATTAAAATAATAGATCAAATATGGTATCATCTGTAGAAATTGTCGTGACTTTGAGCCGGATTAAAGTTATGACCTTTTGTGAAGTCGGCCCCAGGGTCGTTTCGTGTCTTTTTAGCGCCCCGGGAAAACACTCAATGTGCACGCCCTCAACAAAACTGAGTGTGCATATTGATGGTGAATGATTGGTGGATTGAAGGTGATTTTTGTGGCATAATTATTTGCCTTTTTATCAATTGTGTCTCCTTGTAACTTTCAGTCGTCTGTTACTTATTATAGCTTATTGATTGCCTAAATGTGGTTGCCCCTAGTAACGGACCGAGCACACATGTCTGTTGGTCAGAGCTCTGATTGGTTATCGTTTGGCTTCCTCAGTAGTTGATTATTGTCTGACCGACATCAGACTGTGACAGTCCGACGTCTGATGTCGTGATATCGTGATATATCGTGATATATCGTGATATATCGTGCAGGCGCCACACGATCGTGCCAGGCTGATGGCCACCAGGTAAATGAATACTCGAAATAGTTCGATTATTGGCATTTTTTTATTCTTATCAGAGGGAGATCGAAAGTTTTTTGTTCATACTTTTTTTATTATTAGATGAGCGTAGCGAAGTATTCATTCCACTCTTATAGAGCTTTGTCCATTTTTTTTTTTTTTTTTTTTGTAAGCACTGCACATGTCTCACGGTTTGACTGATCAACATGAATTTTTTTTTGTACGGGCAAACTTTTACAACTTAGAACTGTATGGTTTTTGGGATGAATCGGTTGGATCGATCTTGAGAAATATCATGTCAAAGTTTCTAAAAAATCCATAAGATTAGGCTGAGCAAGAAAATTTGAAAAAATGAAATCTCTCCGAAAATTTTGTTTTCTCCGAATATGTACACATGAATGATACATATATAGTCACCATTTTGTGAGCAACTCGAACCTGCCGTTTTGAAGAAAAAAATTCAAATAACTGTTTTTATTCATCAAATATTATATAAATTGAAGCAGATTTAGGTTGCCGAGATTAACTGCTTTCTAGATTCGGTATTTCCTCAACAATGAACTATTCTTTATACTCGTCAAAGGTGTGTAGAATACGAGAGTCGATAAAGTAGCAAATGTAGGACTCTTATCATATACCTTATCCAGATATCTCGCTCATCTTACAACGCATATTTCGCGTTTGCCTAGTATATAGTCATGATGTAATGTTTCGTCAGTTGGATGCTGCATGGATCATCAGATTATTCTGAGTGGTTCTAATTGACGACTCGCAGTCTCCGCCCCCATGACGTCAGAATTCATACTGTCCAATCAACAGGGCTGTTAGAACTGTAGTAAAATTCAAATATCCAATAGGGATATCTTCAAATGACTACGAATGATATTTAATTTCATTCATTTATTATTCCAAGTTGATAGTCACATTTCTGACTGACGTAAACATACAAAAATCAAGTGAATGCACCATATATGGCAGGTCAGGAATATTACATGAAATATAATAATAATAATTCAGCAATTAACGTGTTATTTCCACGTATCTACAGTCAACACGAACATCTTATATTATAACAAATTAGACATAACAGTTAATTTCATAATAATAATAATAATAATAATAATAATAATTGTTTTTATTATCGGCGACTGTACCTTACAGTATGATAAAAGTCATAACATTAAGAGTAAAAACATTTTGTTAAAATACAATGATCGTGATAAAATTCATAGATGGCTTAGATAATCATCAACAGAATAAAAAGCATGCACAACTAAGAAATTCTTGACGCTATACTTAAATGCACAGTATGGTGTTAGTTTTTATAAATACTCAAATCATCTGATTGGCTTATAATAAAATGAAATAAAAAGTTGATGATATGTTAATGATATGATCCAAGTGACTGACTGGTGAAGCCACGCCCATTTCGAGTCGTCATATCATTCTTTTCATTTAGCAGTTCATAATCCCACTGTTCATATTTCAGTGCACTTCACTGTTGTGCTATTATTAGATGAGCGTATGCGAAGACTCCATCCCACTCTTATAGAACTGTGTGTGTGTGTGTGTTTTTTTTTAGGCTCTACACAGGTTGCAGGGTTTGACTGATCGACATGAAACTTTTTTTGTACACGCAAACTCATCTAACTTAGAACTGTATACTGTATAGTTTTTGGAATGAATCGGTTGAACCGATTTTGAGAAATATCATCTCAAAATGTCTAAAAAAAACCCATAAGATTAGGCTGAGCAAGAAAATCTGAAACATAAATCTTTCCAAATGAGATTAAATTAACTCTGAATGTGTATACATAATTGTTACACATTATCATCATTTTGTATGCAATTCGAATCAGCCGTTTTGGAGAAAAAATTAAATTAACTATTTTTATTCACCAAATAATTCATAATAATAATAATCATCATTAATAATTAATAAGTAATGATAATTGATAAAAAAATAATAGAAACTAATTAATAGAAATAAAAGCAGAATCAAGTTGCCAAGATTCACTGCTTTCTAGATTCGATATTTGCCCAACAATGAAGTATTTTTCATATTCGTCAAGGTGTGTAGAATACCACAGTCGATAAAGTAGCAAAGGTAGAACTGCTTTAACGACTATTATACCTTATTCAGATATCTCGCTCATCAAACACCGCTTATGCCACGTTTGGCTCGTGAGCTTTGATTGATGTTAAAATAATGCATTATAAATACGTTTTCTCCGTTATTTCTCATCCGATTGTTGTGAAAATCACTGACAATGTGTGTGATATATTCTTTCATTTTCATTAGGAATTTTAGAGCTTTTGAAAAATTTCGGTTTTTAAAGTATTTTTTTCTCCATGTTATTCTTATGGGGATTTTTCAAACTTTCCGAGTTTTTTCCGGAAAAAACGTTCAACCGATTTTTCTGAAGAACAATCCCAACCTATTTTGGTGTGACACCAATATACAGAAAAAGTTTAATCGGTTGGTCTTTTTTTCCTGACCTTGACCTGTATGCCGCGTCCAACATGAAAAAAATAGTAATAACAATAATAATTATAATAATAACACCAAAAACGAAGCCCATTTTTTCGGTATATGAAATAGAATCTTCGTTACGTAATCTAAAAAAAATATTGATAAAATATAAAAATATTAAAAATATTGATATTGATCGATATATTGGTTATTATTGACCACGCTAATTAAAACACCTGCTTTTGAGATGTGTCCCATCTTTTAATCTTTATTTTATCATCTTTACTGCTAACAATTATCACGGCCTATAAGATTAACCAGGGAGACTCTCCTGCCTTATGAAGTGTCATGACGTAGTATATGCGATTCCATGCAAAACCGAGCTATGTCCATGTTGTCAGCGCTTGCAGCGGGAGTCGAACCCCGCCACTCGGATCACATCGCAACAGGTCGTGCGTGACGGCGAGAGAAAGTAGTGCAGCTACGACCGTGTGTGGAGACACTGTGACGTCACACAATGAACTTTGCCGAAGCAGAAAGAAACGATTGGACCGTTAAAAATTGATTACAAAATAATTCCATTAAATATTTCGCCCGTAAGAATCATCCTGTCCTGTCCCATGCCTCATAGTTTTTATATTTATGGTATCGCCCTGATATATTATACTAGGAAAACGCGGGATGCGCGTTGTGAGATGAGCTTAGAAGTATGGAAATCTAGAGTGAAAAATATTCTGTCAGCTCAATCTACATATACGGACATTGGATTACTTCAAACGAACAAAAACCTTACCTGCAATTTGTTGATATTTATAGTGCTGCAACCTGTCGCATATACACTTTGCTAATCCAATTGATCCAAATGTTCAATAAAATGTACACTTTTATTGCGTTTTCTTTGTTATTTCTCATCCGATTGTTACAAAACTCTGAAAAGGTATTGTTCATATTCGGTGAAGATTTGAGAGCTTTTGAAGAATTCTTGTTTTTCAAGTATTTTTCCTCCGGGTTATTCTTATGAGAATTTTTCAAACTTCACCATTTTTTCCGGAAAAACATTTCGACCGATTTTTTTAAAAAACAATCCCAGCCTATTCTGGTATAACAGAAATATGTAGAAAAAGTTTCAAGTCGATAATAAGTATTTTTTCCTGACCTGTATGCCGCGTACTAAATTACAAAAAAAAAGAAAAACCATAAAAACCAAGCCAATTTTTTTTCGGCATGTGAAGTGGAATCTTCGCTACGCTCATCTAATGATACAATGATGAATATAAAAACAAGACCACTGGCTATGGCACAGGATGATTCTTATTGGTGACAGGGTAGCCTGAAGAGCGCATACTCTTTTTTTATTGGGTTAAACGACGCACTATACTGATGACCATGATCTATTGGCGTCGGTGGATGATGAATGAGATGAAAGGTTATATTATTACGTGTTTTGGATGGTGGGAAGGAGTCGGTCGTGGTCTATTGTTAAGGAACCATCCCAGTATCAACCTGAACGACAGAAGAAAACCATGGAAAACCTCTGTCAGGATGGTCGATCATGACGGGGATTGAACCCCGGTCTCCTGAATGACGGTTTAATGTGCTACTTATGTATATAGGCCTATATTTTTTCATCTCTCCTGTGTGTGTGTGTGTTTATTTATTTATTTATTTATTTAATATTTGTCCAAATTGGACACACATATCAATGTAGTACAACAGTGGTTAAAATGCGCGTCATATGAACCGTCATGATAATTAAAACAAGAACACACATAATTAAAATAAATATACAACTTATTATTTTAGGTCTACATTAATTAATAACATTTGAACATTGCTTAAAAGTTACTATGACGTCACATCCATCCACTCACGGTCGTAACTTCGCTCTATCGCTCGAACATTCGTGATTGATGTTGACGAATCTCCTCGCCCGCCGTCATGAAGCGCCAATATCACTCTTAACGGTACTTTCTCCAACTTCGCGCGTGCACCTCGCTCAACGGCACGGCCAGTCACCCCCGCCGGTCCAGACAACAAATATCGCCGGGCGATTGTATCGACTACCTGTCCGAAGACCTGTTGAATGTCTACCACACGCGGTTTTCTCACTCTTTTATTTAGTTATTTTAATATTGTGCGTGTGTGCGTGTGATTTTTTTTTTTTACCATCGTAGACACGCACCAATCATGGCTCAGATATTAATTTTACTGAAACGGTAAGTGGTTTTCATTTGAAATTAGCTATAGTTTTTTTTTTGAATTTGTGTTCCATATTGTGTTTTTTGGTTATGCACGTGTGGATGCCTCGATTGACAATGGGGAAATGGCGAAGATTGACATTGCCAAGGGGGTTAAAATTAATTTTGACATTAAAGAAGGTCAAATGCGAGGGGTTAACCTACTAGTGAATTTGGTGTACACCTGATTCCAGATTCCAGGGATATTTTAAGAGATTTCAAGAAGATTTCAAGGGATTTCAGGAAGATTTCATGACAAGTGTATACCAGATTTCAGGAGCTATTAACCCCTCGGTCAAATGGTTTGTTTTTATTGCACGATTAATTGGTGCTGGTAAACGAATTAATAAATCGAAATTGATACGAGATCAATAAAATACGTTACCAAGTGGCTTTGAACTTGATTTGGTTGTCGAGTCGATCTGACCTTGACCTCATTGTGAATGACGTTCTTATCGGCGATATCCAAATAGTTTCGAGTCAATAAAATTATAACAAAATATTCGACGATAATAATTGTAAAAAGACACGACCGTTTTATAATATCTACTCTTGAAAAACGTTCGATATTTTGATTGTATCTTTTAGAGCTGGAACGTTCGATAGTTTATTATATTTTTAAGAGCTGTTTGTACTAACTGATGATTATAGGTATCAGTCAGTTAATTATTACTATTAAAAGTACTCAAATAACATACGTTAACAAGGGTGATAATTCGCTATTTATAAAAGTTGGTGGGTGTCGAAGATTAAACTTTGACAGTAACGGTCTTGGTTCTACCCACGAAGTCAAGACTTTAGTATGACAAAGTAGTTGTAATTGAGTACCATAAGGGTGATAACCCCCCCCCCTCCCTTAAAAAAAAAATTAAATGTGATATCAAGCGTATTGTTGGCTTAACGACCCCATCAACAGCTAGGTGATTTGGGATTATGAATGAACAGGGGATATTGAAAATATGAAGTGATGATAAGTGAGAGGACGTTTACTAAAACCCATGCTTTATGCGGTACTCGAACCCACGCCCAACGGTGACTTTAGTTTCTAAAGCGGTGCCTTTCTAACTTGGCCACGAAGGGCGACCTTATACCCTTTTGTCAGAGTTAATGAATGAACATTTGTCAATTATTTGTGTTGGTATCTTCGATTTTTTATTATTTTTATATTGGGTTTAACGACGCACTATACTGATGACTACGATCTATTGGCGTCAGTGGATGATGAATGAGATGATGGGATGATGAGATGAGAGGTTATTTTATTAGGTGTTTTGGATAGTGGGAAGAAGTCGATCGTGGTCTATTGTTAAGGAACCATCCCAGTATCAACCTGAACGACAGAGGGAAACCACGAAAAACCCCTGTCAGAATGGTCGACCATGGCGGGAATCGAACCCCGGTCTCCTGAATGACGGTTCAATGTATTACCACTCAGCCACGCGTCTCAGTGGTATCTTCGATCCTTTTAAATTTATTTTCATCAGGTAATTATCTTGATGATTATTATTTTCCTTCGTAACCCCATCAACAACGAATCATTTGGGAATCCGAATTTTCGACTGGTTACATGAACAATATAGACCTACTGAGACCTCAAGAGACGGAGAAGGGTAGGGAAAATCAATGAAAGGAGGGGGGGGGGTCAAAGTACGGGGGGTCATGCGGGACTCGAACCCACGCCCGACTTGTTCAGCCTTGAAAATGAGAGAGCCAGAAGGGCTACGAAAATACAGTCGCTTATACTATTGTCGAATGATTCTAAAACGAAAGAACAAACAAAAACACAAAAACAAAGTGAAGAATCGCGGAAAGTACGAAAATATTTGTCACATTTCCACATTGTATAACAAACATTTCGCCGGCCTTTCTAAACGTGTCTTTTTATAGTGTTATTAACATATAGGAACCATCACAATATACACAAACTTTCAGTCGGTCGGTTTGATCAGAATCAGACTCGTCTCTAGTGACATCACACATTGTTATAAGACTTGGACGAGTGGCTAGCACACTGAACCATCATTCAGCAGACCGGGGTTCGATTTCCACAAAATTCTTTCCCCCAAATAGCCTAGCTGTTGATGGGGTCGTCAACTCATCATCATCAACAGCAGAACTGTTCCATAAAGTAGTGCGAACAAGTTGTCGTCGTTCCACTTTCACAGTTGGTGTTATCGACCGTCAGTCTTGCCTACTGATTAGCTGTAACGACCGGTAGTTTCGAGCCGCCAATACTGGCCGACGAACAAGTGTAATTGTATCAACTAATATTGACAGTGTTACAGAATCATGGCACGATTTGCATGCACTGGTCACTAGGAAAACGCCGTACATGATTTCACGTGAGAGTCCAAGGGAGTCGATTTAGCGAAATATCAGTTTCTTGGTGATAACTTTTGAACGGTATGAGATATCACAATTATAATGGGCGAGAAACACAGATAATTATAATAGCTTTAAGATGATATAAGTTATAGCTATTTAAGTCATGTCGCATAACTGTCAAGCGTTGACAGCTGAAAAATGTTTTTTTAGCTGTCGACGCTTGACAGTTGGAAAACGTGATTCGAATAGTTATAATTAACTTATATTATCTTGAAGCTATTATAATTAACTGTGTTTCTCGCGTATTATAATTTTGATATCTCATGCCGTTCAAAATTTATCACCAAGAAACTGATATTTCGCTAAATCGACTCCCTTGGACTCTTGAACTATTTATTAATTTGTCAAGTCTTTTTTTTCAATTCTTGTTGGGTTTTACGACGCATTGTACTGATAACCACAATCGTGTCGCTATAGTCGCCGCAGGAGTCATGTATATCTCGGTAACTAATATATAATAGATAATATATATATATATATATATATATATATATATATATATATATATATATATATATATATATATATATATCGACTAGAACGCTCTCTTTGCAATTTATTCATTTTTTATTTTTATCATCATATATTATTCTTGCATTTGTCGTTCAGAGCCTAAATACGTTACATAAATACAAAACAAAATCAATACAAGAAGTCCATGTGGGAGAAAGAGTCCCTGTGAATGCAAGATACACAACTGATGATGTAAAAATGTAAAAATTCAGCAAAATGTAAGCAATCTTAAATTTGTAGTTTAATTCCATGTTTTTGAATGTTTAATAGTGCTTATCGAACCCACAAAAGTATGATTGTACAGGGGTTTAACGACGCACTGTACTGATGACTACGATCTATTGGCCTCAGTGCATGAAATATGAGATGATGGGATGATGATATATATGAAAGGTTATTTATTTAGGTGTTTTTGGATAGTGGGAAGGAGCCGGTCGTGGCCTGTTGTTGAGGAACCATCTCAGTATTGACCTGAACGACAGAGGGAAACCACGAAAAACCCCTGTCAGGATGGTCGACCATGGCAGGTATCGAATCTCTGTCTCCTGAATGACAGTTTTGTGTGTTAGCCACTCGACCACTCGTCTCAGTTCGAGTCAAGTCATAGTATAACGTTTAATTTTATAATAAATGATGCAACACATATGTAATAATTCAGTTGTATTTCGGTCAAAACTATGATTATATTTTCCGCTAGATTTCCACAGATTCGATAAAATGACAGCCTAAAAAAAGGTCAAAAAATCAGGATTGAGATAACGTCGAATCTGATTTTTTTGTAGAACTTCGAAAACAGCGCAGTTGCTAACGCGCTCGCTTCGTGTGAACCGGGAGTTGAGGGGCATATCGGACCCGGTTCGATCCCCGCCACCGTCCATATTTACAAGGGTTTTTCGTGGTTTCGAACCAGAAACAGAAGAATACGAGTCAGAGTGTATAGAGAGTTTTCGATTATACTTCGCATGAATATCTCGCTCATCTTACTACGCTTGCGCCACTTTTGCCTAGTTATGTAACACTGTATGCGTCTCGAATTAGCGACCATCAACTAGCATATCTAGTTGCACAAGTGTGGTGTTCCCCGTAACCATGGCGACAGATGTCCGTCTATCGGTTATCAGCTGTGATAACACCAACAGTAGAGCGTTCACACCAGTCTACACTCTGTGTTGACACTATCAACAAGCTTGTTAATAGAAAGAGTGGCTACACAATGTTAAAATAAAGACACAAACCTAATTTGCAACTAAGCATGACGGCAATTTAACTTCATATAATAGTTTTGGTTTTCAGAAAAACAAAGGAGGATACTAGCAGTGGTGTATTCGTAAAAATACAAGTACCAGGGCGGGGATAACTGAAAAAAATATAAAAAAAGATAGATAGATAGATAGATAGACAGAGAGAGAGAGAGAGAGAGAGAGAGAGAGAGAGAGAGAGACGGAGAGAAGGAGAGAAGGAGAGAAGGAGAGGGGGGAGAAGAGAGGGAGGGGAGGGAGAGAGAGAGAGAGAGAGAGAAAGAGAAAGAGAGAGAGGGTGATGAAATACCAGTACTTGTACTGCGACATGGCCATGACTTTGATTGTTTTGGCGATGAACTTTTGCTGTACGAAAGACGAATTTCAAACGTTATCGAATCATAGAGTAATTAAGTTTTTAAAAACCCAATTACTCTATGGTCGAATGTTGAAATTGTCGATCGTAATGTATCAATATTTGTATTATTTACTCGATATCGAAAGTATACTATGGGTTCAATTCAAAAGAACTCCAACGCTTCAACTAGAACGTTCGCGAGTTAGGGAATGAATGCACAGCGAGGTCATTCAGCGCCCCTATGTTCGTGTCCGTGTACTTTGCCATGGATGTCAACGTTTGTGCTTGTATTGAGAATTCGGAGGAAACTGGAAAAAAAGAGAAAATTAAGAGGAGGAAGTGACTATAGAAGATGAAATAAAATGATAAAGCGAGGCTCAGTACTCCTTCCATCCACTGCGGTCATCAGCTTGACCGAGCCATATTATTAGACGAGCTTTAGCGAGGATTCAATTTGACATACTGAACAAAATTGGTGTTCGTTTTTATGTTTTTTTTATTTTTTTTTTTATGTTTTTTTGTCGGTTCTTCACAGGTCAAACGGCTACAGCTATCAACTTGAAACTTGTGTTCGTCATGGTTCCTTATCTAACTTAGATCTGTATAGTTTTGTGGCATCATCGTATGATAACTTTTTTTTTAATGAATTTTAGAAATTTCAAAAATACCCATTAAAACAACACGTCGGAAAAGAAAGAAATTATTTTTATTTTCAAAAGAAATGAAATTTTGCGTGAAGTTGAGCTACATCATGATACACATTTCTGAGAACTTTGAGCTTGATCGGGTGAGCCATTTTGAAGAAAAACTATAAAATGTGCTAAATTGGTACCACTCGAAGCAGTTTTTACCCATTTCTGAATCAAATGTCACCCAATTGGCGAATGTAGGCAAGAGTTTGGCAAAAAGGGGACATACTATCACTATCCGCTCGTCTAACAACGCACATATGGCGTTTTCCTAGTATCTAACTATAGATAATCGAGCTATCTGTGATCTAACCATGTCTTTGAAGTGGTTAGATCGCCCTTGTGGCACTCCGTTCAAACGATCCTGAACTTTCATCCTTAGCTTTCATAGGGAAACAAATACTTTGTGTCAATTGTTTTCGATGTTAATAAAAAAGTTCAAAAAATGGATCCAATTAGTTTAGGATGTTTGTTCATTTGGGTTAGGTTCATCAAGCTAGTTATAGATTGGGTTATTTGGGTTCGTTTAGGGTGCGTGCAACAACAACAACAACAACAACAACAACGTCTGCATGTGGCGACATGGGGTGATGATCCGATGAATAGCGGCTGCCCGCTCGCTCATCCCGCAAGGCATTTGGCGCGTTTTCCTATGGTTCACTAAATCACGCGATATTTCCCGCGATATTTGGTCACCGCTCTGACCTCCTTGACCTCCTTGACCTCTCTGACCTCTCTGCTGGGGAGCCAGATCAACCCGCGATAACATTCATTCGACTTCTCCAAAACATCGTATCGACCAATGAGAAAAAACTGCTGCCATTTTACTCGAGAGAGATGAGTGGCTAGCACACTGAACCGTCATTCAGGAGACCGGGGTTTGATTCCCGTTATTGGTCGACCATCCTGACAGGGTTTTTTGTGGTTTCCCTCTGTCATTCAGGGCAATACTGGGATGTTTACTTCACAACAGGCCACGACCGACTCCTTCCCACCATCCAAAACACCTAATAAAATAACCTTTCATCTCATCATCCCATCATCTCATTCATCATCCACCGACGCAAATAGATCTTGATTTTCAGTACAGTGCGTCGTTAAACCCAATATAAATGTCTAAAAAAAATGAAGGCTCGAACCACCCGTGCGCTAGTGGTATGGAATAGGGGGAACGATCGATCGGAACCTTCATCTCTCGTGGATATAAGTTACACACGTGAAATGAAGGCTCAAACCACCCGTGCGCTAGTGTTGTGGGATAGGGGGGAACGGTCGACCGGAACCTTCTGTCACGGGTACAAGTACATGTTTGCGTAATTATCTTGTGGCCAGATGTAATTGACGTACTTGCAGGCTGATCTCGAAGTTATGTACGCGATAACAATTGTTGTTTTACTCCCTCCCTCTCTCTCTCTCTCTCTCTCTCTCTCTCTCTCTCCTCTCTCTCTCTCTCTCTCTCTCTCTCTCTCTCTCTCTCTCTCTCTCTCTCTTCTCTCTCTCTCTCTCTCTCTCTCTCTCTCTCTCTCTCTCTCTCTCTCTCTCTCTCTCTCTCTCTCTCTCTCTCTCTCTCTTCTCTCTCTCTCTCTCTCTCTCTCTCTCTCTCTCTCTCTCTCTCTCTCTCTCTCTCTCTCTCTCTCTCTCTCTCTCTCTCTCTCTCTCTCTCTCCGAGTTGGCCTCGAATTATACAGACAAAACCAATCACATTCGACGCTATGAAAGTTCATCGTCTTTCAATATCTGCGAGTCAAGTGATAATTCCGACGAGTGGCCGAGTGGTTGACACACTGAACCGTCATTCAGGAGACCGGTGGTGGATTCACGTCATAGTCGACCATCCTGAGAGGGTTTTTTCGTGGTTTCCCTCTGTCGTTCAGGTCAATACTGGATGGTTCCTTAACAACAGGCCACGACAGACTCCTTCCAACCATCCAAAAACACATAATAAAATAACTTTTCATCTCATCATTCCATTATCTCATTCATCATTCACCGACGCCAATAGATCGTAGCCATCAGTATAGTGCGTCGTTAAAACCCAATATAAATAAAAGAATAAAAAGTTTGAATTTAGTATTTTTTACGGTACCCCTTTTTTTTTTTTTTTTGTGAGCACTGCACAGGTCGCAGGGTTTGACTGATCGCCTTGGTGGGCCTACCTCCCAGTGCCATGGTACCTGCTTATTTAATTCATTATTCATTTGAATAAAGTCGAAAATTATTGATCGAGTTCATTAATTTCATATAAATTGGCTTTTTTATCGCTCATCTTTCAACCCGTATATATGCTGCGTTTTGCTACTTAATTTTAAACTGTAACATTCTAATTTAAAATCAACTTGGATTGTCGGTAATTGGGAGAATAAAAAGAAGTGAAAAATTTGAGTATTTCAAAATTGTATCAAAATGTTCTATACATTATTTAATTTTTTGTAGTTTTCTCGCTTGACAGTGAGAAAGTTATTGTAGTATTATTCTATGGTAGGGATGTGATGAAAAGGAAAAGGAAACGGATATTCGAATTCAGTTCATATTTTTGAAATTTTTTAATTTGACAATTTAGTTTTGAATTTAATTTTGAATTCAGTTTGAATTCAAGTTCACTAGCAATTAAGGTGGGGAGGTTTTGTGATGATGTTATACGCAGGTCGATATTATTGTTAGTTATAATTTCGTCGAAATGATTTAGATTAGGCTCTTGAAGATCTATTTGGCTACCGGCACATGTAGCTGAGTGGTTAGCGCACTTGCTTCGTGTGACCCGGGAGGTGAGGGGGCATATCGGACCCAGTTCGATCCCCGCCACCGTCCATCTTTACATGGGTTTTCCGTGGTTTCGCTCTGTAGTCTAGGCTAATGCCGGGATGGTTCCTATAATATAGGCCACGACCGCTTCCTTCCCACTATCCTTCCCATTACCCATGAAAACCTTCATTTCATCATCCCATTAATCATTCATCCGACGCCAATAGATCTTAGTAATCATTACAGTGCGTCGTTAAAAACCCAATATAATAAATAAAAAAAATCTATTTGGCAGAGACTGGGACGACATTAAATAATATATTTCTTCATTCTTCGTCCAAGGCGGCAAACGAGAGATTCTACGGAATATTCTTCTCTCTAGGGAGGCGTAACGATTCAGATGAGGGTGAAATAAAGGGGTTAAAGTGACAGTGGCGAGTTCAAAAATAGGACGGTTGAATGATACGTAAGTTCTGAATAAAGTTATAAAAGAGCAGCCATGCATGATGATTATGATGAGAATAATTACATTCATTTTACCATATCAGCGTTTGCTATCAACGCCTGAGAGTTAGACTGTACTGTGTTGACACATTACAGCCAGGTGAATGAAGTCACATACCTATCAGGCGTCTCATTTGCATACGTTTTCTCGTTAGGCGCGAGACGAGATCAATATATGGTGGTGCCTATAGATAACGGCCCCATCTACAGCCAAGTTATATGGGAGTACGAATAAAACTGTGATGTGAAGAAGGGACGTTTTCAAAAATCCCATGAATGCTTGATATGTTTTATTGAAAAAAATATTATTTCACTACAATTATTGACAATTGTCAATACTATAATACCAAAAGATAATTGAAATTAATTCATATTGGAATTTCTAAATCTTATCAATTTTGATAACCCTGAGAATTTGAATTCTCTCCAAGGAAATATTTTTGACGATTTTTCTCCTCTGGGTTATTCTCATGAGATTTTTGAAAACTTTGAAATGAGTTTCCTCAGAAGTGGTTCAACCAATTGCGCCTCAAAACTATACAGTATCGAATTGGATGAGGACACGTGTGTATGCCAAGTTTCAACTGATTTTTCATTTCCGTTTGACCTGTGGAGCGCGAAAAAAAAACTTACTTTTTTTCGAGTATGGTGAAATTGAGTCTTCGCTTCGCTCATCCCAAAAAACATGCATATATAGAAAATTCTCTCAACCATTTAAAGGTTCGGCCTGATATTTGTTTGAGAAATGTAGACAAGTGCTTTTTATTATATTGATGATTATTCAAGCCATCTGTGAATGTTTTGTTACGTCCCAGGCCTATATGTACTTTTACACTAGTCAAACGCAACATAAGCGTTGTAAGATGAGCGAGATATCTGATTAGGTATAATAGTCGTTAAAGTAGTTCTACCCTTGCTACTTCATCAACTCTGGTATTCTACACACCTTGATGCATAATGCATATACAGAAGACTTCATTGTTGGGCAAATATCGAATCTAGAAAGCAGTGAATATCGGCAACCTAAATCAGCTTTAATTTCTGTGATAATATTTGATGAATAAAAACAGATAATTTAATTATTTTCTTTAAAACGGCTGGTTCGAATTGCATACAAAATAGTGATTAGGTGTATCATGCATGTATACATACCCACAGAGAATTGCATTCCATTTGAAGAGATTTTATTTTTCAATTTTTTGTGCTCAGTCTAATCTTATGGGGTTTTTAGAAATTTTGAGATGACATTTCTCAAAATCGGTTCGACCGATTCATACCAATAACTACACAGTTCCAAGTTGGATAAGTTTGCGTGTACAAAAAAAAAAAAAAGTTTCATGTTGATCAGTCAACCCCTGCGACCTGTGCAGTGCCCCCCCCCAAAAAAAAGCATACAGACAAAGTCCTATAAGAGTGGGATGGAATCTTCGCTTACGCTCATCTAAAAGTGTTTTCAATATTGTTTGACTTTTATCATACTGTAATGTACACAGTCACCGATAATAAATACAATTATCAGGCCTATTATCATTATCATTATTATTATAGTGACCATGATATAGTTTAGGTGATGCATAATCTCTTCGATAAAACTGATATTTCGCTCTTTAATTCGATACTCTGCTTTAATCGAACCTTGTACCTAGAGAGCAATTAATCCAACCTTTGGACTTTATTTTGACTCATGTTTTGTTGACCGTAAGTAATTTTCTAGGTTATGATTTTTTCACTCTCGTTTGACTTTGTTCCGTCTCTTAACCTGATTGAACTTCCGTCTTTCGATAAATAACAAATATTATTCCACATTCACAGTAAATTTCGTCAGTTGGATTTATCTTTTCGTTTCTCGTGAAATTTGGACACGTCTTCATATTGTTTTGCTTTCTCTTTATTTATTATTATTAATTACTGGCATCAATTGAACTCCCCTAAATATATTCAAGATCCTCTTTTGAATTGTACTTATTAATTCTAAAATATAAATATATACAAATAAATGAACCCATCAAAGAAATCTGTATAGTTTTGCTTTCATATTCAAATTTGAATTTGAATTTTTTATTCGATTCTGTGTTAAAACTGCTAAATTTTACAATGCATTCCGTCATTTTCCAATCTGAATAAAGGAATACAAGGACTGAATAAAGGGACACTGCCGATTGTTGTGTTAATTTGACGTAAAATGTGAATTTCTTCATAGTGGCAAACCGATTTTGCTCAAAACCAAAACCAAAAACCAATTAGGCCTATAATATGACTCCATGGTCCAATAAAAGTTACAGATCGGTTGGTTACTTTGTCTGACCTGTGGGCCTATGCTAACAGAAAAAAACAAGCCCGATTTTTGCAGCATGTGGAACGAAATATTCGCTTCGCTTATATAATTACAGGACACCGTTGAAATAATTTTTAATTTCTAATTGAAATATTAAAGGACATCACAACCCTAAAAATAGATTTCGATGAATAATAATGACGATATTTATTTTCCTAATTACAGAAAAAACGAGAAATTATCATCTCAATTTCTGAAATTATAATTTATTTTCTCTGTCCCCCCAGAGACCACGAGTCATGACGTAGGCATCATTGATTATGTGTAGAAACATGAACAGAATCGAGTAAATAAATTGATTACAATTTCTGAAATTGAGATTACGATTTCTAGTTTTCTCTGAAATTGAGGAAATACATATCGTTCTTATACTTCAACTCAATCAATTCAATTTCAATTTCAGATAATTTTATTCTTGCTTCTTCATATACATACATATAGAGATACATCATACAACACTAATAAAATATAAACAAAATAATAATGATGATATATACTTATGAAGAATCATTAGTATCAAATTCTATATACTATAGTATCAAATTCTAGTATCAAATTCTATATTCTAGTATCAAATTCTAGTATCAAATTCTATATTCTATTATCAAAACCATATCTAACAATGATATAAATGGTATCAACTGTAGGTAATAATAATGATGTTTTTTCAAAATATTATTTGTAACTGATCTAAATTTTGCAATTGACCACTAGTGATAGGCGTGGCTTATCAACAGGCCACCTAGATATATACTTCATGTGGGCATTTAGAGATACTCTGATAGATAATGTCAATTTTTCCACATAACAAACAGCCCATTTGATTGAATGTTTTGTTTCGTGACGTTTGTGGGCGGGTCAATCACTAGTCGTCAATTACATTTAAAAAAAATAAAAATTCTAAATTTATCTTCTTGAATTTTTCAAATTTTCTCCCCGATATAACTGCATGCATGTATACGTAACAATGCGTGATATACGATCACCCAACAGTCTTTTGTTATAAAATACCTCGCCAGTTCGACGCGACACAATGTAACGTTATTCTCCCTTCCAAACGTAACACATTCCAAGAATCAGCTGTTTCCAAGGTCCCCTTTATCTCGCGCAGAAAACTTGTTTTCGCAGCATCCAGCCGGCGCTGGTGAGACGAGCCCCTTTTCAGTTGACACAAAGAAATACTACATCGTCATGGTAACAAGATAAAAACAAGGTTCGCTCTGAAAGTCTGCCATTTTGACACACCTCCTTTTAGATACCTTTTTTTTTGTATTTGTGTGTAGAAAAAAAATTATTTTCTCGTTTCTACGAAAGTCGTGTATAGTTGTATCCACGAAAGAGGAAGGTCGTCTACCAACTAAATAATTGTAAAAAATATCGGTTATTACATAATCTCTTTGCAACTCGTAACGCTTTTGAAAGATGTAGGTGCGTTTCTTGTCGTGAACCTCGTTCTGAAAAATGTTCATATAGGCGGCTACCCTAAACAATTTCACAACTATATATATATTTTTAGTAATTATGTTGATTAACGTACCATGGTCAATTTTCCTTCGATGTTCCCGTTTTTTTTTTTCTGATCTTGTTTCTGTTTATAACTATGGTGTGTGAACAGTCAAAGGTAACAAAGGTAGACAATAGGTTAGGTTTTCAAGGTTAGGTTAGTGTCCAGTCCAAACCTCGCGTATACCGCCGGCAGGCGGAACGAATCTTATTTACTTTGAAAAAAAAATGAATAAATGATTAGAAAAAAATAAAAAAAGGCGTGGTACGTTAATCAGCAAATTTACTATATTTTTGTTTGTTTCGTTGGTAGAATACCTTATTTCGTGGATACAAGCTTAGTCCCATACTGTTTGTAATTTTCACATTTTTTATGATACATTCTTGTAAGTTCAATTTTATTTAATTATATATGTTTCCAGCATTGAATTTCTTGTTATGAAACTTCATCATATACAAGATACAATATTTCATAGCCAATGAAAATTAATATAAACTAAACTAATATAGAAATTCAATTATTTAGATAACTGTATCATACAAATATGTTATTTAATATTTTTAACGATGAATGTTACATATTTACTTCTATTCATGTAACATATTCTCTACATATTGTTTCATCATACAAAATTTTGCCATAATTATTATTTTATTATGTATATTACGATATTTTTCAATATTGGTGGACCAATTACCACCCTGATGAAATAATTCATAGTATGAATTAATTGATAATTAATCAGGAATATTTCTTTCATTTAACAAACTGCCAGTATAAATATCATACCAAGAAGTCAATAGATAATAAACAATTCGAACGGTTGTCATGACAAAAAATTGGATCTTCC
The DNA here is from genome assembly GCA_964007535.1 of Brachyptera risi. Classification (NCBI taxonomy): domain Eukaryota; kingdom Metazoa; phylum Arthropoda; class Insecta; order Plecoptera; family Taeniopterygidae; genus Brachyptera; species Brachyptera risi. Next base: position 31,858,304 of record OZ023337.1, read on the forward strand.
AGTTGAACTTTATCTTCTATTTTTTGGATTGTTTTCTTTTTCTACTATTTGTACTAGATAATTCGAGCAAACTAGTTTGATCCAACATCAGTCAACATATCCAGATAGTCCATGCAGAGATCGACCCTTGGCCGAATATTGTTATTGCACGTCACAGTCGGTAAATGCAGTAAAGGTGTTGTCGGTAACCGTGTCGTTACGGATCAGCTGGTTCGACGCGGAGATGTGACGTCATCACTGGGTATGACGTCACAGTGGGACGTCGTATCAAGCTGTCAATTGAGAATGAGAAACGACCTTGTTGACAGTAAACAGAGCTGATGAGTTTAATTGTATTTTAATTGTATTTTATTCAATTGTAATTGTAATGTGAGCCTCCCTCGGCAGCTCGGTCAGCTGAGGCACCGCTTCAGAAATTAAAGTCACCGTCGGGCGTGGGTTTGAGTCCCGCATATAAGGCATGGGTTTTTGTGAATGTCCTTTCACTTATCATCACTTCATAGTTTCATAATCACCTGCTCATTCGTACCCCCGTATAACCTAGCTGTTGGTGGGGTCGTTAAGCAAACAATAATCATCACCTATCACTATTCCATACTGACTGCTCCATAATTCAATTGTGAACCAGGCTTGAGGGACCGTGACATTGAAATAGTTTAAACCAGTAATCATGGTGTGAAAAACCTGTACAATAAACAGGATAGGGTTGTGAAACCTTGAACCTAGCGCGCCAAGTTGTTGCTAAGGACTGGTTGCCAGGGACAAACTTTCTTCCCAACATTCTCTCGATCATTTATTTCCAGAGTGCAAACTGCAGGTGAAAGATTCTCAGAGAATTTTTTTTTCGAATCATGATAAAATTGTAACATTTTTTGTTTTATGGATTAACGACACACTAATAATTAGTCAAACGCAACATATGTATTGTAAGATTAGCAAGTTATCTGAATAAGTTGTGATATGAGTCGTTAAAGTAGTTCTACCTTTACTACTTTATCGACTCTGGTTTAATCGAAGAATCTACACACCTTGACGCATATTAAATATGTATACTTCATGAGTTCATTGTTGGGCAAATATCGAATCTCGAAAGCAGTGAATCTTGACAACTTAATTCTGCTCTCATTTCAATCTATTTGATGAATAAAAACCGCTTATTAAATTATTTCCTTCATTACGGCTAATCCAAATTCCACACAAAATCGTGATAATGTGTATCATTCCTGTGTACAAATTCAGAGAAAATTTCATTTCCTTTGAAAGAGAGATTTTATTTTATAAATTTTCTTGCCCGACCTAATCTTATATATGTGTTTTTTTTTAGAAACTTTGAGATGATATTTCTCAAAATCGGTCCGACCGATTAATTCCAAAAACTATACAGTTCCAAGTTCGATAAGTTTGCAGGTAAAAAAAAAGGTTTCATGTCGATCAGTCAAACCCTGCGACCTGTGGAGTGCCTACAAAAAAAAAAAACACGGACGAAGCTCTATAAAAGTAGGATGGAATCTTGGCATACGCTCATCTAATTAGGATCTATTGGCGACGGTGAATGACGAATGAGATGGTGGTATGATGATCGAAGTGAAGGTTTCTTAGGTAGTGGCAGGAAGCGGTCCAATAACGTATACCATCCATGTATTCACATTCATTGAAAATTTGATTTTTTTCGAGAGATTTTATTTTTTAAATTTTCAAATTTTTCAATTAAAAAAAATATACAGTTCTCAATTAGATACGTCCGCACGTACAGAAAAAGTTTTATGTCGATCAGTCGAACCGTGCGACCTGTAAAAAAGACAAACGAAAAATACACAAGTCAAAGCTCCGTACGAGTAAGATGGGAGTCTTCGCTCTCGCTCATCCAATTAAAGGCATCAATTAAGCGACTAGTCTTTGTTATCTGCCTAACAACTATAGGCAGACGCAACATAGGCCTATACGTTGTAAGATTTGCGAGATATCTGAATATAAAGTATTATAAGAGTCGTTAAAGTAGTTCTACCCCTGCTACTTTATCGACTCTGGTTTTCTACACACCTTGACACATATAAAAAATACTACATTGTTGAGCAAATATCGAATCTAGAAAGCAGTGAATCTTGGCAACGTATTAAGTCTGCTATTATCCCTATGTATTAGATGAATAAAAACAGTTTATTGATTTTTTTTCTTCAGAAGGGCTGATTCGAATTGCATACAAAATCGTGATAATGTGAATCTTTATGTGGACACATTCACAGAAAATTTCATTTCATTTGGAGAGATTTTATGTTTTAAATTTTCTTGCCCAGCCAAATCTTATGAGTTTTTTTAGAAACTTTGAGATGATATTTCTCAAAATCGGTCAAACCGATCCATTCCAAAAACTATACAGGTCTAATTTGTATGAGTTTGCCCGTACAAAAAAGTTTCATGTGGATCAGTCTAACCCTGCGACCTATGCAGTGCTTACAATGAAAAAAATGAAAAAACACAGGCAAAGCTCTATGAGAGTAGGATGGAAGTATTCGCTCTCGCTCATCCAATTAAAGGCATCAAGGGATCAGTCTTTGTTATCTGCCTAACAACACGCCACATAAAACCGGCTGTTTTTTGTGTTATCTTGAGTCTTGACGACGGTCGCCAAGGTGATCTAGAAGACAGGTTGTTGGGGGTGTGTCACCGCGGCCGGTCAAGATAATGGCTACCGTTATCGGCCGCCAGGAATGCCAGACAACGGTTGGGCGGAGGAAGGTCAACAGGGATAATTGGTGACGTAGTTAGAGACAGAAAGGGGATGAGGAAGCGATAAATGTCGATGGAATAGTAGTTAGCAAAGATGATGAAATAAATCTATGGTAAAGAAAAGGCAAGCCATGTTGGTGAATAACAGTGCTGGTGTTGTTGTTATCGTTGTTGTTGTTATTGTTGTTGTTGTTATTGTTGTTGTTTGTTGTGATTCACTCGATTGAATGATACTAACTTCATTATGAAGTAATTAAAAATTATACCGAGACGCGTGGCCGAGTGGTAACATAGTGAACCGTCATTCGGGAGACCGGGGTTCAATTCGCGCCATGGTCGACCATGCTGACATGGGTTTTTGGTGGTTTCCCTGTCGTTCAGGTCAATACTAGGATGGTTCCTTAGCAACAGGCCACGACCGACTCCTTCCCACCATCCAAAACACCTAATAAAATAACCTTTCATCTCATCATCCCGTCCTCTCATTCATCATCCACCACCGCCAATAGATCGTAGCCATCAGTATGGTGCGTCGTTAAAACCCAATATAATAATAATAATAATATAAATTTATTACCTTGAATAATCCAACTAATCTAACCTTGGACCCAACCTAAACATAGCTCTCGTAGCTATTCAATCCGAGCTTAAATTAACTTATTTTTCATTTATATTGATTCCAACGACGCACTGTACTGATGACTAGGATCTATTGGCGTCCGTGAATGATATATGAGACGATGGGATGAGATGAAAGGTTATTTCATTAGCTGTTTTTGGATAGTAGGGAGGATTTCATAGCAAGTGTACATCAGATTCCAGAAGTTGTTAACCCCTCGGTTTTCTCTTAATTTAGGGGAAGAAATGTCGTCATTTTTTTTTTTTTTCATTCAGATGACTGTTTACAATAAAGTACCAGTATATGAATAGTCAATATTATAATAAAATGTAAAATACACTCAATAATGTAGTAAAAAAAAAAAACATTCATTATTCCTTAGAGTCCAGGACCCTTACCTAATAAACCACTCGAGATTTTGTGTTGGAGCTAGCTAGCTCCAAGAGGCTAGGACTTTGACTGGTTAATGTTCACTAAAAAAGCTACCAACAATGACAAAATATTGGAAAAACAAATCCACGGTCTCTTGGACTGAATAAGTTCATCACATTTGGAAGCCCACCTCATAAGCAGGGCTAGGATTTTGTGCTAACAACAATGGAAATACACAGAGACCAGACACGTTGCCATGACAACTAGCTCTACTAGTGAAGATTGACCAATCAAGTCCTAGCCTCTCGGAGCTAGCTGGCACTAGCGCGACATTTATTAGGTAAGGGTCCAGTTTCCGGTTTGTGGTGTTCTTCTGGATGGTTCTGCCATGACCGACTTCTTCCCATCATCCCAATAGGCAATCACACACTAATTCAATAAACATAATAACAATAAACCAAGCTATAAACTTCAATAAAAAAAACATTAAAAAAATAAATCATCATCATCATCAATTATTCCCAGTTGCCTAGCTACGCAAATCCTGTTGGCAGATCTTATGGCACTTGACTCTTGGCTGATAACATTCAAGGCCAAACAATTGTCAAATCTCGCTGGGAGGTGTGTCACTATAAGTGTGACGTCATTGCATTGAGTGATAAGAGGTCGCGTGCTTTCAGTTGAACTCTTCGGCTGTTTTATCGTTGATCAATGCCAAATGTTACGCACATCTTCGGGGCTCGGTTGGTGTGACCTTTGGACTTCTGGGGGGCCGTGACGACGTAATAGGATCACAGTTTAGGGCTCGATTCATAGTGACACGGTGATACGGTTTTTGCCGGCCCGGTGAGCGAGAATTATTCTGCGAGGTGGTTTTTTAAATGGGGTTAAAACAATAGCTGAAAATAACAACATAAGTATATATATTATCTTTTTTAAGTTTTATAAGGACGCACTATACTGTTGGCTACGATCTATTGGCGTCGGTGGATGATGAATGAGATGATGAGATGAAAGGTTATTTTATTGGGTGTTTTGGATGGTGGGAAGGAGTCGGTCGTGGCCTGTTGTTAAGGAACCATCCCAGTATCAACCTGAACGACAGAGGGAAACCACGAAAAACCCCTGTCAGGATGGTCGATCATGGCGGGAATCGAACCCCGGTCTCCCGAATGACGGTTCAGTGCGTTACCAAAATCACCTCCGCTCAAGACAACATTTAATATTTATTTTGTTTTAAAAAAAGTTGTTGCGTCGGGATTCGAACCGTGGACCCCAAGTACGTGGAGCAGCAATAACTGTAACCAAGGTCGTGACGTTACAAATCTTGTCGTTCCCATTGGTCGCTTTTAGTACCGTTAGAACATTCTTTGGGGTGGTAAGATCGCCCTTGTGGTGCCCCGTCCAAACGATCCTTTTATTCATCCATTGCCTTAATTGGGGAACAATGATTTTGAATCAAATTTCGATGTTATTCAAAAATAAGAATAAAAACCGACTTCCGAAAATTCGTGTGTAGGCCTATAGTTTTTCTTGACCGCGAAATTCAAGATGTTTTTTGGGCCACGAATGTCGTGTTTATACAGAAACCTCGTTGATTTTTCACGAAATATATTCGCTCATTGAACTTTCGAATGGAATATATACATAATATCTTATCTAATATAAGCCAGCAATTAAGTATTCAATAATAATTTTGTATTATCGTATTATGAAATAATGTGATGAAATGAGTTACATTATGTTGTCGACTCGGGTTCAGAACGTTTCATTACAATCTGTATTTTAGGCCTAAAACTGTTTTTATATATGCACATTTCATAATTTATTTATTGTTATTGTAATATATACATTATAGTATTCATTTTAATCTTGGAACAGATTATGTTATTTATTTGTGACGTTTTGCTATGTATCATTGCCATTTAGTTTGATACCCCCCCCCTCTTTTCCCCTTTACCCCTTCAATCCCACCTCTCATCTTCCCTCCCTCAGGTTCTCAAAAAAAAAACGATTTTTTTGTTGCCAAAGATTCTTCTTTTCTTTTTTTTTTTCTTTTTTTCTTTTTTTTTTTCTTTTTTTCTGTTCTGTGTTAGATTGATGAGCAGTTGCGAAATTATCATGATTTTAAATTAATACCAACCCGAAACAACGTAACGTTTTCAGTGTCAATCAGTGGCGTAACTAGGTACGGGATGACCGGGCAATTCCCGGGGGCCCCAAGCTCGGAGGGCCCCCCGAAGTTTCCGAATTTGTTATTTCCCTCTAATTACGTATAAGATTTTGTACAATTTTGAGATAAAAAAGGTTGTCACTTTTCGTAGCCACATGTATATGCTAGTATACTGGTATGACATGATGATTGATGGTGGGCCTGAAGGTCTGAGTGTGTTGTCTTTGGAGCACGAGGAGGCTCATTTTCTACGAAAATATAAAGCTTAACAAACAAAAACAAAAACAAAAAAACACACAGACAAAGCTCCATAAGAGTGGGATGGAATCTTCGCTACGCTAATCTAATTAAAGAAAAAAATTTTTAATAGTAGACATGTATTTATCTTCATTCTCTTCATTTTTGTTATTTTTTATCCATATTTTTTCTCATACCGATTATTATTTCCATTGTTATCTTTATTTATTATTATTCACCGAGTCAGTTTGTTCATTGTTGAATAACCATGTATTGGCTGTCGAGTGACTGTCACTATATAACAACAAGTAATTGATATGCATTTTATTCAACATGCAAGCTGGATAAAGACGTCATAGATCCTATTATTTGAGGCTCCATTTCAAATACTATAAAACATTTCTGTTGGGATTCAATCATGAATCATGGGTCTACTAATCTCTATACAAGTGCGTAGTTACATAGAGCAGGTATAATGGAACAATCTATACACGAAAGAAATGTAATATCATTTTGAATCTTTCATCTTTCATTTGATTATCATTTCATCTTTCAATTACTATATATTCAAAAGTGTTCAAATACCATATTAGAAAATATTTCATTATGCCCACTATGTATTTGAATATTTAATATTTGAATATTAATGTATTTGTTATGATCAATTGCCATTTTAAGAAATCATTTATACGGTCAACATTTTATTTAATTTTCTATTCTTACTTTAGTGTTATTTATATTCGCGTTTGTTCTTTTGTTTCACCAACTCACCTTTATTACCATTCCATTATTTTTTTTTCTCAAATATATTTTTTTATATTACTCTTGATACTCAATTTTTGTATTACGGAAAAGTTTTTCAAAATAATGTCTCTATTATATTTTTTTCATATTTAATTCTCTTATTTAAAAAAAATAATGCATCGTTTTTATAAATTTTGTTATACTGTGTCCGTGTGGCAACTGTTTTGGCGGCAGTGTTTTTTGTAATAAACTTATCTCCCTATTAAGAAATATTTGCATTTATTTGATGTTGCATAGTTTTTTATTCATATTGGTTTTAAGGACGCACTGTAATGATAACAAAATATCTATTGATGTCGAATTAATTATTGATGAGATAATTAGATGAAGGTTCCATATAGGTAAGATCGCCCTTGTGGTGCCCCGTCCAAACGATCCTATCTTTTATTCACATCCTTAATTGGGAAACAATGATTTTGTATCAAGTTTCGATGTTATTAAATATATATGTATAGGTGTTGGGAAGGAAGCGGTTGTGGCCTATATTCTAGGTACCATTCCGGCATTAACCTAGACTGCATAGGGAAACCACGAAAAACCCCTCTAAAGATGGACGGTAGCGCGGGGATCGAACCGGGTCCGATATGTCCCTCACCTCCCGGATCACACGAAGCGAACGCGTTAGCAACTGGGCTACATGTGTCGGTTTTCAGATAGATATAACATTACAATGGTAATACAATACTTCAACTGTTTCGAGTTGATCTTTATCAAGTAATTTCAATTTTTGGTTTTGTAATAACTTGTTAGTGGAAGAATTACCAGCGTGGGAATAGCTCTAACCGGCAGTTAAAAGTTGTTTCACGATGGTTACCCTTCCCTATCTCCCAGAATAAGACTATAAATTAATTGGTTAAAACTGGGTCTCACTATAATAATTCATTCATCTGGAATATCAATTTATACGAATAATTTTAAATAACTTCGAAGCATCATTCAATTTTTTTTTTAAACTATAACATTTTAATAATAATTTGAATATTCAAGCCAATGATCGTAGCGTCAAACACCCGATCGTACGTTCATTTGGGCAGCAGTAGAATAAAAGGTGACACTGTTTAATTGGATGAGCGTAGCGAAGACTCAATTTCACTGTACTTGAAAAATCGAATGTGTTTTTTTTTTTTTCGCGCTCTACAGGTCAAACAGAAATTCAGATCATGATAACTTGGCACACACATGAACCCCTATCTGACTTGATGCTGTATAGTTTTGAGGCGAAATCGGTTCTACAATTCTTGAGATAAATCATTTTAAAGTTTTCAAAAAACCCATATGAATAAGCCAGGCGGAAAAAATGACAAAGTGAATGTTCTCCGAAATTTTTCAAATTTTCACAGAACTCGAACAACATAATAATTACACATTATTACGGACTTTTACAATAATCGGATGTGACGTTTCGGAGTAAAAAATTAAAAAGTGCGATTTTTATTTATTTAATTACTTCATTTTTTTTTTATTCGCTCATCCATCAACGTGTAAACACATCACGCGTTTTCCTAGTTATCTGTTAACAATCGGGTGTTCATGAAAAGGATATCTACATTTATAAATAGACTCCAAAGTGATTATTGTCAGTGGAACGCAGTTTGTATTATCAAGAAGTAAACAAACAAACAAACAAACAAACAATGTTGGGTTAGTTCCTCGAATAGGGGAACTCCTTCCAATTCCAGTAACTCGATGATGAGTGTTGTTTGCTTAACGACCCCACCAATAGCTAGATTATACGGGGATACGAATGAGCAGATGATTATGAAAGATGATAAGTGAAAGGAGACGCTTATAACAATCCGTGCCTAAATGCGGGATTCGAACCCACGCCTAACGGTGACTTCAGTTTCTGAAGCGATGCCTCAGTTCACTAAATTACCTTGGGGGAAAAGGAACTCAGAAGTTCTCTCAGAAAACAAGTTCCTTCAAAGTTCCTTTGAAAGTTACCGGAGCAGAGTTTTTTTGTTTGAATTTCATGGGTTTCCACGGTGCCCCCCCCCCCCTGTTGTTGAAACAGTAATTTATCATAATCAATTCAATTTATTCGATCATTATTAATAAAACACTCACACAACTCTATTTTTTAAGATAATGATTGGATGACCTCTTCACGAGCACTAGACCGAGACGCGTGGCCGAGTGGTAACACACTGAACCGTCATTCGGGAGACTGGGGCTCGATTCCCGCCATGGTCGACCATCCTGACAGGGTTTTTTCGTGGTTTCCCTCTGTCGTTCAGGTCGATACTGGGATGGTTCCTTAACAACAGGCCACGACCGACTCCTTCCCACCATCCAAAACACCTTATAAAATAACCTTTCATCTCATCATACCATCATCTCATTCATCATCCACCGACGCCAATAGATCGTAGCCATCAGTATAGTGCGTCGTTAAAACCCAATTTAAAAACAAAAACGAGCACTAGCAGGGTCGAAGTGGACCCGCTTCTTCTGTTCACACAAATCTCCATATTTACGTCTTGAAAATAATTACATTTTTATTGGCTATTTGTGATGTTATCAGGTATGATTATGATTTTCGTGGAATTCATTAGCTGCTACCCAGAACCCCTAAACTGAGACAACGTAGATAAGGAGTAGTTAGGAAAATACCTTGAAATACGTCTGGAAATAACAATATAGAGGATGAACGGCAGGGATTATAGGGAATAGGCTGAGTCAACTAGTATCACAGATAATCGAGCTCGATTATCTGTGATAGCATGTGAGACAAAGGGTCAAAGACAAAATCTTGTATCTGCTATCATACAAATTTATGGGCGATCTTTTGCACGTATAAATTCTTAAGAGTCCACACGGGAGTCGATTTAGCGAAATATCAGTTTTTTGGTGATAACTTTTGAACGGTATGAGATATCAAAATTCTAATAAGCGAGAAACACAGATAATTATAATAGCTTCAAGATGATATAAGATATAACTATTCAAGCCATGTCGCGTGACTGTCAAGAGTATACAGCTGAAAAAACATATTTTTTAGCTGTCGACTCTTGACAGTTATGAGACATGACTTGAATAGTTATGTCATATATCATCTTGAAGCTATCATAATTATCTGTGTTTCTCGCTTATTAGAATTTTGATATCTCATACCGTTCAAAAGTTATCACCAAAAAACTGATATTTTGCTAAATCGACTCCCGTGGACTCTTATCACAAACCTGATGACGATATATACTGTCGGCACAGTAGCTGAGTGGTTAGCGCACTTGCTTCGTGTGACCCGGGAGGTGAAGAGGCATGTCGGACCTGGTTCGATCCCCGCCACCGTCCATCTTTACAGGGGTTTTTCGTGGTTTCCCTCTGTAGTCTAGGCTAATGCTCCCCGACCCCCAGTCCCCAAATCCCCGACCCTCAGTCCCCCGCGAAACCTTCGCGGGCGCGCGTACAACAACCCACCAAAGTGTTATCGCAATCGGATATACAAGGGACAAACAAACAAACATTAATTTATATATATATACTAGCGAGTACCCGGCATGCGTTGCAATGCCAGCCAAAGAAAGAATCTGTTTGCGTTTTAATTCGGTTTATTGAAGTGCTTGCTTGTGAACTGAAACTGAGTTGGAACTGAACTCGTTGTGCGTCGACAGATGTTTATATATTACCTTGCTTGTGTCTCGAATATTCCCGCACATACCACACCAGAGTAATCTAGACTTTTCAGTCGCATTCTACACCCTTCTTGGCGCACGCTATTTCGAGTGCCACCTTGAATATTCTCGAAGCTCCGCGAGCGTGTGCACCCCCCCCCCCCCCCCCGCGACCCCCGCACCAACGACCCCTCCATAGCCCCCGGTCCCCCAGTCACGCACCCCCCCCTCCCTCTTCCCCCTCCTTCCTCTCTTCACCCCTCCTCTTTCCGCCCCCTCCCCCTCCCCAAATCTCCCACGAAACCTTCGCGGGTCACGTACAACGCAATTTCGAGTGCCGTCTTGAATATTCCCGAAGCTTCGCGAGCGTGCGCACAGCAACCCCCCCCCCGTGCAGACCCTCCTCCCCCCCGCGACCCTCGCACCATCGACCTTCCACAGCCCCCCGACCCCAGCCCCCCACCCCGACCGCCCAATCCCCCGCGAAACCTTCGCGAGCTCGCGTACAACAACTCATCAAAAATTACCCCCCCTCGACCCCCGCCCCCGACCCGCACCCCCCGCAAAACCTTCGCGGGGGCGGGTACAACAACCCACCAAAATTTCATCGCAAACGGATGAGCGGTATAGGAACGCATAAGGGACAAACAAACAAACAAACAAACAAACAAACACACATTCATTTTTATATATATATATATATATATATATATATATATATATATATATATATATATATAATATAAACTAGAATACAGTATTAATAATCCATTGTATAGTATTACAAACCTTTTGTCTAAACAAACTATAGTCATAATCTACTTTTTAATCCCTATAAATATTAATTATTCTAGAATATTTTAGAATAATTATCACACATTCTGCCGAGATCTTCTTTCATCCCGACGATTTCGCAACGTCTCAAGTTCAAGTGCATGCGTCGTTGCCCCCCCCCCCCTCCCTCCCCCCTCCACGCGTCCCCTATATAAGGCGGCGCGGCGCGCAGTGCAGCATCACTCGCTCATCTGACACCATACAGCGCGCACGAATGGCAAGCTACGTCGGTGATCGCAGAATTATCGAATTGAGAGAAAAGCAAATAGCTACTTTTTGTTATTTTTAGTTCGTTTTTGGTGTAGTTATACCGATATATTGACGTGTGTATTAAACGAGAAATTAACAGTATATATATATTTTTTTTCCTATTTGTGTGATAGTTTTTTTAATTTTTCCAAGTATTTTAATCGTGAAAAATGCCTGAATTCGTCGAGAAAGAGTCGTACGGATCTGAGTAAGTTGAACATTTAATTGGAAATAATTTCATATATTTAATTATTTATTTAAATAATATTTAATATTTCAAATATTTAATAATTTAATCATAGAATTGAAAAACCGTACTTGATTATAAAATATAAAACTTGCAAACTGATTTTTTAGAAAATTTAAAATTATTTTGCAATAGTGATTAATTTTATTCACAAACATTTTTCGATTATTGGAAAATTTTGTTAAAAGTCGGGGAAAAATTCGAACTTTGAAAAATATTTTCGAAGATCGAAAATTGTAACTAATATAAAATTACTATCTTGATAAGAGAACATTTGAAATAATTTATAATGTTCCAATTGGACTTTTCTTTGTTATAAGTATTTTACCAGCAGATTGTGTAAAAAATAATGAAACCAAGATGCATTGAGGGTTGCGTTTACCTGCTCCAACGTCCAAAACGCAACCCTCTGTGCATCCTGAGTGATACTATCAATTTGAATGTGAACCTCGAAGCTCTACAAATATTACATGAACCTAGCTAAATGCAGTTACCTTGTGTTGTGATATTTTTTTTATTTCTTGAATATTCAAGACATCTTAGTGCATATCAGAGTACCGCGTATCCAAGAAAATTATTATTATTATTTTTTTTTTTATTGGTCAAATACACTGATACAGAAAGAAAAACACAATTACAGCAAAAAAACATCCACAAAGCCATTCAAAAAAGCCTTAACTGTGGGTTAAAATAGTGAATTATAAGTACAATTCAAATTCAGACGTATTTCTCAAACATTAAAAATGATGAGGTAGTTGAATTAAAAAGAAAAGAAGAAAAACATTAAGTGATTTGTTACATTCTACTCACGAAGTGTAGGGTTTCTTTGATTACTATTGATTTTAAACAATCAAGTTACATCAAGTAACGAAAAAAGTAGACAGTTGTACAAGATTGTAAGAAAAAAATAATTACATAAAAACCAGTATTAAGACACTTTGATTATAGAAGTATTTTGGCTAAAAGACACATAATACAGAATATTTTTTAAATTGATAAGTCATAATAATATTGATAGTTCTTTATTTATTCTCATTTTATGTGCAAGTGATTCAACAATATATAATTGAACATCCAAAGGTAAATCATATGTAGTATAGACGTTTGAGGTCTCGAGGATATAATAAAAGATTTTAAAATAAACAGAATATTAAAATTTGAAAATCCAAAATTGAAGATTTGAAAATGGAAAATTCACAGTTAACAACCTTTCAATACCTAAAGGTTTCAATAATTCATTTTCAAAAAGCATAAAAAACATTTGAATTTTCGTACGTCGTGCAGAAGACTTGCATTTATTTTTCTAGTATGAAAAATGTGAATTTGTTTTTCCATACCAGTATCATTTACAAAATCTTTATTCCTGTGTGAATAGCTTTTATGATTTTCTTGTGAATTTCTTGCATCACTTACCGTTTAGGTCAGCACACGACAGTTGAAACGTCTTCTACTTTTGAGAAAACTTTTAATCGATTTGGATCCCTCATAGCAGTGTTAGTTATATGAATAATAGGTAACTTGTATACGTTTTAGGTTTAGTATTAATGTACATAATTACATACTAATTCATACTAATTCCTAGTAGTAATTATATACTAATTCAGCAGATTTAGTAATATGATCTTTAAAATGGTTATTAAAAAATGACAGTTTGTTTAAAATGATTTAAAAAATATGTGAATCATTCAAAACCTGTTGATTTTATTAAAACACCTGCTTTTGAGAGCCACTAACTTTATGATGATGACTGTCACAGCCCATAAGATCAGCCCGAGAGAGACGTTTCTGCCTTACAACGTATCATGTGATGTGATTTTATGCAAAATCAAGCCATGTCCACTGTAAAATAGGCCGGGTATCTCTAATGATTTATCAAGCATATAAAAAAATGTTTAATGTATAGAAATTATTTTATGAAATTAATTATTTAATTTTTTTTTTTTAAATGGTACGGGCCCATTGATTCTCGGTTGTTGATAATCATTCTAAAATGTGAGAAAATATTTCTTAAGCGCTGCTTATTATTCCCTTTCGAATGGTAATATCGCCCTTGTAGTACCCCGTCCGAACGATCCTACCTTGTAATCCGCAGCCTTCAAGTTTGTGTCAAGTATCGCATGTTTCAATTTAAAAAAGTATTACCTTCTCCGTTTATTCCCCTGCACTATCCATTCCGTTCTGAAGGTCGAAGATAGAGTCCAAATCAATTATAGTTATTATCATAATGATTCCAGTACATGAACATAGTGTCAACTTGGAATTGTACAAAGTATCTGTGTTCCGTGTCATGTTGTGTTGTGAGGTGCGATGGAGTACTTACTCGCTGCATTGGACGAGGCGTTGGGCGACAGGTTGTTGAAAATCATTCTCACTCCCTGTTGATTCGTATCCCCAGATAATCTAGCTGACGGTGGGGTCGAATAATAGTCAATCATTTAAAAGATCGTAGCATTTTGTGAATTTACCGCCCACATAGGTATCTTCAAGGCGCATTGAATTATATTTTTAAAAATAATTCTATCAAGGCTCAAGTAAAGTATTATCATTTCTTCAGGGGTGAAAGAGTTTTGATTTTTCACAATTGTTTGGTTTGTAGATGACCATTTTTTTTCTGTGGACGTAAGTATATCGTATAACCATTCATGAATATTATCGAATATTTTGACAATATGAGACTACCCTGTACTCCCCTCCCATCCCAGCCACCCTCCGTTGCTCATTCAGCTAATGCACCGCTATAGATACGCCTACAGAAGTCACCGTTGGTCCTGGGTTTGAGACCAGCATAAGACATGAGTTTTTAAAAAAAAAAAATTTAATAACATCGTAACTTGATACAAAATTATTCTTTCCAATTAAGGCTATGTATAAGTTAATGTAGAGTTTTTGTAAACAACCTTTCACTTGCCATCACTTCATCATAAGTATCACCTACTCATTCGTAATTAACGTAGCTGTTGCTGGTGTCGTTGGACAAACAATAATAATCATCTCCCCTCCTCCCTCCAGTAAGATCTTCTAAGCTTGTAACGCTGCAAACTGTCTGCGAGACCCTCAGTTCCTCATTCCGCCACGCGTTGCGCTGTCGTCTAACGGAGCGCGTCTCTGGTTTCAGGTTCACGCCCAGCATATCCCGGTACGCCAAGAGCCTCGCGCAGCCCAACGTCGGGCTCTACAACCACCTGAGGGGCATCAGCGTCGTCAACGGAGACCTCAGCACATTGTCGCCAAAGGTAAGTCTTCGCTTTTCACCTGTCAACGCTCTCGGTTTTCGCCAACTGAGGCGAAAATTTCAATTATAATAACTTTGTGTCGTTTACTTTCTATGTGAAAAAAAATTGCTGAACTCACGTTTAAGAATGATGCATTTACACTTGCAGTAACGTAGAATGGTTTATTTTGAGATTGAAATTATTTTTTTTAAAACTCGTACATATATAGTATTGTACAGTCTTGTATCAAAGTTTTTTCTTTTCAATTCAGAATGATCAAGAGATAATTATTTATATTTGCTGATTGTTGATAAAAACGCCTCGGAAGTCATGAAACAACCAAGAGGTGCCGCTTCTGAACTGTCTAACAAATTCATCCTCAGCCTCATTGGGACAATGATTTTGAATGATTTTTTTATTCTGATTTTTTGATGATTATTTGATATTTTATTTTTCGAATGATTTTGAAGTTTTTTTTTGAAGTTTTTGTGTGATTTGATCAAGATTTTGATGTTGAAAAATAGCGCTATCAAAAATTTGTATTTACAACCTTACATCTCATCTTGCTCACACTCCGTTTCATGCTTTCAATGTTTACGTCAAGATTGATGCGTGATCATGTTAATTCTAATAATTCCCCAGCACAGAAAGTTTTCTCATTGAGTAATTTTCATTTTCATAACTCTTACTGTCTGTATTACATGTAAAGAGCAGATAAAATTGACCGAGACGCGTGGCCGAGTGGTTAATACACTGAACCGTCATTCAGGAGACCGGGGTTCGATTCCCGTCATGATCGACCATCCTGACAAGTGTTTGTCGTGGTTTCCCTCTGTCGTTCAGGTCAATGCTGAGATGGTTTCTTAGCGACAGGCCACGACCGACTCCTTCCCACTATCCAAAAACACCTAATATAATCTCATCATCCCACCATCTCATATATCATTCACCGACGCCAATAGATCATAGTCATCAGTACAGTACGTCTTTAAACCCAATATAATTTTTTTTATATATCAGTTTGAAACTCCCCATCCAACGATGTCGGGTTGGGGGGCGGAGTTGATTCCACCGTCGATCCTAGGGCTGCCTGGTATGTCAAAGACAGTTAGCCATTCCGTCTTCTTCCCCATTGTCCACTTGTTCCTCTTCGCTCTCTTCTTCCTAAATAAATAATATAATTTTTTTTTATAATTTTTAACTACTTTGAAAAAAAAAAGAAAAAAAAATGTAAATATATGAATGGATGAATAATTAAATGAATAAATAAATGAATAAAATTGAATTGGATTGAATTGCAGCTGCGAGCGTACGTCGAGGAGAATGCGTCGCTGTGCCAGCCGGAGAAGATCCACATCTGCGACGGATCGGAGTCGGAGAACAAGCAGCTGATTGGTCTGATGGTCCAGCAGGGCACGATCAAGTCGCTGCCAAAATACGACAACTGGTGAGACAATCGTTCACTACGTGGCTACGTCACATTGAACCCTCGTTAATTCAGACTCGTACGACTGTCATTCACTTGAAAGCACTGCTTTTACTACGTGCATACAGTAAACTCTCGTTGAGGGTGCACACAAGGTGCTTATAAATACTATCAAGAATTCCATCAGTTACTATTTTTTTCTATTTCACGAATCAGTGTAATTGAATGAAAAAAAAAAGAATATCAACACTAAGATAATTTTATTATAGATATATATATATATATATATATATATATATATATATATATATATGTACATATTACCTCACCGAGATACGTTACTCCTGCAGCCGATAGCGACATATGCTCATTCCGATCTCGGTGACTTCGATCTTTATAAATAGAATATAGAAGGAATTGCTTCATAAATGCCAATATGGCGTAAACTACCCGGTTTGCAAAGTGGTGTGAAGCTACTGCCGAGACAAATGTGTTCGCCTTCTTAATGTTGAGTAACGTATATCGGTAATATATATATATATATATGATTTTATGCTTTCAATTAATATCACATTGTATTTTTGTGAATTCAATCAGTTATTTAGATAATATGTCAGTGAATTTCATAACATTCTCGGTACCGGTATTCATTGACGTCATATCGTGAAACTAATTGAATTCACAAAAATAGTATGTCATGATAATTGAATAGCATACAATCCTCTTCGAGTTGGTATACTTTTTTATTCAATGACACTGTTTCGTGGAATGGAAAAAAAAAATAGTGACGATGAATTTCTCTATTGTATAAGCATCGTGCCTACACCCTTTTGATTAAAACTCTGATTATTCAGATATTGCTGTAATGACACAACCTTGACTGCCACTCGAAATAACGTCCAGGCCGAGCTAACTACAAGAGACTGAGGACTTTGATTGGATAATGCCACTCGGAGAGCTAATTACCATGACAATACGAGATAATAACAAAGTCCAGTCTGTAGGCCTACTGTGTGATTTATAATTGGCTCAATTATCGCAGATTAATACTCGTAAAACTTACGGCCCGAAACGGATTCCTAGTGTTGAAATAATACAGTGACCGAGTCTCCAACTCTTCTTCAGAAGTATGAGTAATTGATAGAAATTATTAGTTATATTAATAACATTTCAATTAAATAGTAGTATTTCTAGATATAAAATGTTTCGTTTCAAAATCTACCAATATTCGTTCATTTATTCAATGTTTCAAACGAGAACCTGAGTAATTAAAATGTCTGATAATTTCAAAATCATTCTCTTGGCTTTTCACTAATTTTTAAGTGAGCGTACATTTTTTGCCAGTAATCAATGAAATTGAAGATTCAACTTGTAGATTCAAACTTCTACTCAAGCTGCATTTTAATCGAAGGAACAAAAGTAGTTGATCGGAATGAATTGGGTTGTGTTCGCCGAACATGACACTATAAATAAATCACTCAAGTATTTCATATTCAAGTATTGAGTCGTAATAGTAATAATAATAATCATTTATTCACAGTATACATTGTGGTATGTTATGTTTCGTCATTACAGTATAATAAAACCATTTTATTTAACAGGATAAAATTCATTCATAGTATATAGTTCTTTATCTGAAAGATAACGTTTTACATCACGTTTAAAACAATTCACATTTTACATCATGCGGAGCTCTTTGAGTAATAAGTTAAAACATTTGACACCGTTAAAGTTCAGTCCAGTTTCGAATAGAGCACTTCGATGATGGACTTTTACCTCGAGTGTTGTGTGAATGATTTCAATTTGGCATACAAATTAATAAAGTTGAGTATTAGTATTTTATATCCTCAGTATTTACAGGAATAACGGATGGGTTTAATTGCCTCTTTTTATTATCAATTTGCAAAGCAGTTAACTTGAATAATATTATACAATTGGAACAATGGGCTGTAAAAATATTGTAAACGTTGTAAAAAAGTGTTGTTGATGCTGGCTCAAGTATGTAGATTATGAATACGTAGATTGTGGTGTAGGCCTTTATGGTCGTAAAAGGACTTGGTAGAACTATATAAAAAAAAAAATCATAACAAAATACTTGAAACAGCATGTTTATGTTTTTCTTGTAGGTCTTATACATATCAAATTTTTTTTTTTTCATGTTGACTTTGTTAAACATGGTATCAGGGTAGGCAAGTAACCATCCATCCAGCCCGATGGAATACGCTGTGTGTTATTTGGGTTTTATTGCGTATTATATTACCCATCTCAAAAACCCATTTCCAGTACTCGCAAACAGGTTTCTCAATTTAGCGTGTAATTTCTACATATTTGTCACTGATGAGTAAAGAGTTGGCTGACTCTTTATATCTTCAAAAATGGCTATCGTTTTCTCATAATAAATACCCTCTTTAATTTTACAATATAGGCCTACAGCCTACTGATCTTGAGAAAAAAATATCATCTCATTTCAATTTTTATGTTTTTTATATGTCTTTTGTAGGCCTATATATTATATATTATTTTATCTGGCGCTTTTACATCGAATCGAGAATGAGAACCAAGATTCAAATTGGTATTCATTTTCAGTGAAACCTCGGTGTATCATTTCCGGACTACCATTTTCCTGATTCAGTCATTTATTTATAATTGTAATTGTAGTTTATTTGTCCATTACATCACAGTACATAAAAATACATTTTTATAGGATATCGGACTCGTTAAGTATATAAAACATGAAGTGTTTCAATTGAAAGTTTTAGTTAAAAACTCTTTCACATTTCAAAATGCATAGTCAAGAAGTCGTTTCCTTAGAACATACCTGAATTCATCATAATCTCTCAGTGATGTTATTTCGTCAGGTAGATGGTTAAACATTTTCAAGCCTACAAAAAATGCCTTTTTTTCGAAAGGTTCTCTATTATGAGTAGGAACAGATAGTTTCTCACAATTTCTAGTTTTATGTTCTTGAACATCGGAATTAATATTGAATAGATGTTTGTTTTTAAAGACATATAACAGTACTTTAAGAATGTATGCACTTGGCATGGTCAAGATCATTTCTTTTTTGAATATTTGCTTACAGTGTGTCAATCTTTTAGCTCTAACTATGGTCCTGATGGCATACTTTTGCAACGTAAATACTCGTTTTAGAGCTTACCCGCCTCATGCCGAATTTCCTTTCGTATGGTTTTCCTGCATGCACGGTTTTTCTTGGTCCCTTGACAAATAATGTATAGAGGTCCCACTGCATTTTTTCCAATTATTATTTCATAATTATAGTTTTTGGGAAAGTAAGATCGCCCTTATGGTGCCCCGTTCACACAATCCCACTTTCATCCATATCCTCAATTGACCAATGTAGATGGGCGTGACTTATACAAAGCAGGGGAAATTTTAGATACCTTGATTGGTTATTTCCCTATTTCCCCCGCTTCACTGTCCACTTGATTAGTTTTTATATATTGAGACATCACGAGGGCGGACGATCTACAATGGTCAATTGTAGAACAATGATTTTCTATCAATGATTCTTTATCAATGATTCTTTATAAAAATATTAAAAAAAAATAAAATGTAACAAAGTTCTGATTTTATTGGAGACTTTGAATAGTTTTTTTGACCGTCGATAGCAACGTGTATTGACAGCGATGTCATGCCTCGTTGTGCGTTCTCACGTTCTGTTGTGTTCCGTTGTGCAGCTGGCTGGCGAGGACGAACCCCGCCGACGTCGCCCGCGTAGAGAGCCGCACGTTCATGTGCACGGACCTCAAGTCGGAAACGATCCCGACGGCAGCTCCGGGCGTCAAGGGAACACTCGGCAACTGGATGAGTCCGGAGAGCATGAAGAAGGAGATCCAGGAGAGGTTTCCCGGATGCATGAGAGGTGAGCGAGGGATTGCTCAACGGTAAACTGCACGGGAGCATGGATAAAGTTGATTGTTGAGCTAGTATGATATCGTATTTATTGTCTCATAGAAACTAAAATAGCTTTGGATGAATTGAATATGGTGATATTATTACAGTAAAACAGTCGTTAATTCAAACACAGATAATTCAAATTTTGCTGTAATTCAATCAATCCTATAGTTCTGGTCCCAACCAAGTTTATTCATATTGAAAATATATTCATATTCATGTTTATATTAGAAATATATTTTGATAGTTGAAACTTCTATCATTCAAATGTTTTTTTGGGGGGGGGGTCCATTGAATTCCGACTTGGAGAGCGTTTACTTATAGATAGTTGGTCCTTTATTCACAACAAGCAATTCTTACTGTTGGCTACCCTCGGTAGCTCAGTCAGCTCAGGCACAGCTTCAGAAATGTATATCATTGTTGGGCGAGGGCTCTAGTCCCGCATAAGGCATTGGGTTTTTGTAAAACGTCTTATCACCTATCATTAGAGACCCTGTAAACATAAATTCTATTTTTTCTTCTCATAGCATTTAGAATTTGAAAAATAGCACTTTGGTGCATCTATTATTTTGAAACATTGTGTTTTGCAGCGCAACAACGTTTCGTAGCGTAACAACAGTACTGTACAAGTAAAACTACTACATAACGTACAATAGGCATACGGAGGAACATTTCTATTGATATTAAAAAAAAAATAGTCTCCACAAGCAGGTTAACCTTACACCTCATCTGCCGACTGCATTTTCAACTGCACATTTTTCCAAATTCCCCAACTAACTCCACCCGTTTACACCTCATTTGAAATAATTTCGAGAAAAATAGCATCTATAATGGTTCTATTCTGAACATAGCGTCTATATCGCCAATACATTGAAAAATAGCGGATTCAGACGTTTGTAGCGCTTTGTCGCCTTTTCAAAAACATGATGGAACAAGACCAAATGTATTGAAAGATGAAGAAATATCAGAAAAACATGTAAAGAAGCACTTTTAGATTTCGTCGCTTTTATAGCAATCGCTATTTTTACATGTCTCTACCTATCATCACTTCATAGTTTCATAATCACCTGCTCATTTGTATCCCCGTATAACCTAGCTGTGGGTGGGGTTGTTGAGCCATAGATATATATTACGTTACTCGTGCAGCCGATGGCGATTGGGCTTGTTCCAATCTGGGCGGCCATATTGGACATTTGAAAATAGAATCTAAGCAAGGCATTCTTCACTGATATATGTCGAATATGGCGGAAACTTCCCGGTTTGCGAAGCGGTGTGAAGCTACTGCCGAGACACAAATATGTACACCTTTTTAGCGTTGAATAACGTATCTCGGTGATATAAATATCTATGGTTAAGCAAACAGTAATCAATTAACAACAGGCACTTCTTACTGATAGATTTGAACTTACTGATACAAGTGGTTGAGTGGTTAATACACTGAACAGTCATTCAGGAGACCGGCGTTCGATTCCCGCCATGGTCGACCATCCTGAAAGTTTTTTTTTGTGGTTTCCCTCTGTCGTTCAGGTCAATAGTGAATAGTTCCTTAACAACAAGCCATGATTGACTCTTTCTCACCATCCGGAAACACCTGAAAAAATAACTATTCATCTCATCATCTCATATATATCATTCACCGACGCCAATAAATCGTAGTCACCAGTAGAGTGCGTCGTTAAACCCAATATGAATGAATATTGAATAGATTTAACCACTTGACAGCCGTGTTACAAAATGGCTACCGTACCTCCCAGGCCGCCGATGTTCCTCCTTGTGATCTTGCACAGATACTTGTGTTTCGATAACCTTTCACAACATTTGTAGCAGAAACAGATGGTTTGATTGCGTTGATATATTGTTGTACTTGATATGTGAAACAAGAAACTTGCCGATATCACTTCTATTTACCGTTCAGAGGCTTGAAAATTTGACACATTCAGCCTGGAACGATGTTTTGGAATAACAGCTGACTGTGCAACATCATTTTCGGATACATATTAAGCGTATTCTATCGTCCCCCAAAGAAATTAAACTCATTTCCCAATCCCAATCAATTCCAAATAAAGACTTATTATTACGTATTACTATTATCATGTTGGTATAAGTCCCATGTCGATATGAAGTCATTTTGTCGAGATATTAAATGAAACGTTTTGAAATATGTCGGGACGCGTATGTGCGCCAGCGACCGTCAAGTGGTTGAAATCATATTACTCGGAATGAAACAAATATTCCCTCCGTTCAGGTCGAACGATGTACGTGATCCCGTTCAGCATGGGCCCGGTGGGCGGCGCGCTCAGCAAGATCGGCGTCGAGCTGACCGACTCGGCCTACGTCGTGTCGTCGATGAGGATCATGACGCGCATGGGATCGCCCGTGCTGGCCGCGCTGGCCAAGGGCGAGGACTTCGTCAAGTGCCTTCACTCCGTCGGCAGTCCAAAGAGCGGAGCAGCACCCGTGAGTTGTCCACTCGTTGCGTTTACTCGTGTTTTAATTGGTTTGAGTTGATGTGAGACCGCTTCAAAGTCTTGAAACAATCAACAAGTGCCAAAACAGTCTCACTGTGTTGGCAGTTTTTCCAATCCCGATTTTTTCTTGTCGTCCGACATGATATCGGTAAGATTTCTGGCAGATTGATCTGTTCTCATTCAACTGTCAAATCGCAAGTTGGCGTAAGTTGATGTAAAGACTGTCTCGGAGTCTTGAAACAAAAAAGATGACGCTTGTAAACGTTCTCACTAATTTATACTTAGCTTCAATTGGGAATCAATGATTGTGTACTGATTTTGATGAAATGAAATGACCAAAAATAAGTCAATTTGCTACTTTATTGCTTGCTTTTTTTTCTCTGCTGTAATTATAGTCAATTTCACTTTATTCGATTGCCCTGAACTATACTTGTATCCACGAAAGAAGGTCGTATACCAACTAAACAAACACAAATATCACCGTTTTATCTGTTTAGCCAAGATGATTATTGTTTGCTTAACAACCCCACCTACAGCTAGATTATATGGGGACTTCATGGATATTCTGATTTTCAGGATGAGGTTTATGATAAGGAACACAACTACAACTTTCAAAAGCATTAAAACATGGAAGTTGCAGAAAAGTTATGTAATTATCAAAGTTTTCACAATGATTTAGTTGGCAGTCAACCTTCTTTCATGGGTACGAGTCCAACACTGCTTTATCGACTATAATCAATTTGGACGTGGGTTTGACTCCAGCATAAAAGATGGGTGTTTATAAATATCACTCACACATTCATACTCCCCAGTAACCCTGCATTTGATGGAACCGTTATAAGATCAAAACGATAATCAAATATCCCAAATGGTTTCGTAAAAACCATCAGCTTACCTCGATGTGTTATATGTGTTTTTAAACGGTATCCTGTTTGACTGTTGCGACCAGTCATCCAAACGGAACCATCGAATATCACGAATAATTTTTTGAAAACCATCAGCTTACCTTGATGAGTACTATCAGTGTCCTTAGCAATATACCATATGATCGTTGCGACCAGTTATCTAAACGCAACAATAATCGAATATCGTAAATGATTTTCTAAAAACTACCAGCTTACCTCGATGTGTACTATTTGTTCCCGCAGCAATATCCCGGATGGCCTTGCGACCCGGAACGCACCATCATCCTCCACCGGCCGGACAAGAACGAGATCGTCTCGTACGGAAGCGGCTACGGAGGCAACTCTCTACTCGGCAAGAAGTGCTTTGCTCTGCGGATAGGATCGACAATCGCCAAGAGAGAGGGATGGCTGGCCGAGCACATGCTGGTGAGAGACGTTACACTTCCGAGTCTTGCATTTCAATCAGAATCATTACAATATTCCATCGTTAGAACTAGACACAAGTTCACTTGGACAATTTTTTTTCGTCTGGTCCCCTGAAAAGCGTACTAAAGAGGTTATATTCTGGATGAGCTAAGCAAAGACTCAATTTCACCATACCCGAAAAAAAAGTTTTTTTTTTTTTCACTCCCCACAGGTTAAACGGAAATTTAAAATCAGTTGAAACTTGGCTTACATAAGTGTCCTTATCTAATTCGATACTGTATAGTTTTGAGACGCAATGGGTCGAACCACTTCTGAGAAAACTTATTTCGAAGTTTTCAAAAATCCCATAAGAATAACCCAGAGGAGAAAATTCGTGAAAAATATTTCCACCGGCACAGTGGCTGAGTTAGCGAATTGATCTGTGTGACCCGGGAGGTAAAGGGACATATCAGACCCGGTTCGATCCCCGCCACCGTCCATCTTTACAGGGGTTTTTCGTGGTTTCCCTCTGTAGTCTAGGCTAATGCCGGGATGGTTCCCACAATATAGGCCACGACCGTTCCTTCCCACTGTCCTTCCCATTACCCATAAAACCTTCATCTCACCATCCCATCATCTCATTAACCATTCATCCGACGCCAATAGATCTCAGTCATCATTACAGTGCGTCGTTAAAACCAAATATAAATTTAAAAAAATATTTCCCTCGAGAGAATTCAAATTCTTAGGGAATTTCAATATATTGATTATACACATTATTCCAAACTCTTCAGTCGAATCAGATCAGCCGTTCTAATGTAAAAAAATATATAATCAAATTTTTTTAAATCACTCCAAGCTATTAAGATACCAATTAAATCCAAGCAACAGTGTCACCATTTAATTGAAAACGTTTGAAACAAAGCCTTCTTTATTATCATAGAATTCAATTAGGGAATAGGAGGGCAGTGACGTAATGGTATGGATCTCAAGGTGGATATAAATAACCAATCCAAAGATATGTTGATATATTGTTCCAGCTCATCCATCAACGCGGAAACACATAACGCGTTTGCGTAGTTATTAGCTCACTTGACAGATGGCTATCTATAATCATCCACAATTACAGTACCAGAACAAGAAATAATTTCCGTAAACTATGCAAGAACAACCCAGCCTACTACACAACAGTCGTATAATTTTCAACAATCTACCTACCATATTAAAGACTACCCTTTCTATCAACAAGAAGAAATTCAAATCAAAAGTCAAAACTAACCTCATTCAAACTTGCCCAACTACAATAGAAGAATACTTCAGAAACTAATTGAACTGAACTAATTTCGAACTAATCTAATCTTGATTCTGTTCAATCTTGACTATGTATTGCCCAAATATAAATAAAAAAAAATATTTCCCTCGAGAGAATTCAAATTCCTAACAAAATTCGTAATTTCAAAACGTAGGCCTATTGCTAGTGTAACGTCTTTCATCATCTATTACCCCCAATTCATTTTTTCATTTTATCATTGTTTCATATTTTATATGATCTTCTATAACAATGTATTTTGTTCCTTGATTGAAGATCATTATTATTATTATTAATATTATTATCATAATTATTTTTATTGTATTATATTTAAGTGAATTTTTATTATATATCTCCACAGATAAACCCCATGAGGGTTTAGTGGAACCTCACAAGAGTACCCTTTATTGTTATAACGCTTTTATTTGGATTCAATAAAAAAATAAAAAAAATAATTGTATTAGTGAATCCCGTGTTAACGAGTGGTTGTTCCCGCTGCGTAGATCCTGGGCATCACGGGTCCGTCGGGCGTAAAGCGTTACATCGCGGCTGCGTTCCCCAGCGCGTGCGGCAAGACCAACCTGGCGATGATGACGCCCGCGCTGCCCGGGTACAAGGTCGAGTGCGTCGGTGACGACATCGCCTGGATGAAGTTCGACGCCAGCGGACAGCTGCGAGCCATCAACCCCGAGAACGGCTTCTTCGGAGTCGCACCAGGTCGGTTGATTGTTTCAGTCGAGTTTCTTCTTTTGAAGGATATTATTGTGTACTGTGAACAGATATTTTGTAATTATGTTATTGTTATAAGTTTGAGAGTTGCTCAACAACATTGCTGTCAACACAAGTCACCTGTCCAGTCTTTGACCACTATTGAATCCAAATTACTATCAATATTCAATCAAAACATCTAGCAATCCTGTCATGGTTTTGGTATAATATTAACACAGTTAACACAAAATGACAATTTATAAAAAAAATTTAACCCTTAAAAATGAGATTCTAATAAATAATGACGTTGATTATTCCCATAATTTTAGAGAAAATCAGGAATTGTCATCTCAATTTCGGAAATAATAAAAGATATATTTGCTCCCCAGGCTCCGTTCTTTTTTCTGTGTTGAACTGTCGTCACGTTGACATTACTCGATTCTATTCATGTATCATTATTATTATTTTTATTATTATTATTATTATTATTATTTTTATTATTATTATTATTATTATTATTTTTATTATCCATCATTATGATAAGAGTTTGATATGAGACTCGAGTTTTACTCTTCATAAAATTATCGAGTCTGAGCTGAGTCTCGGGTCTTTCTCAAATATATAAATAATATAGGCCCCATTTAAAAATATAGAAAACATGTTCCTTTCTCAACGTTTCTCAACGTGTCAACGTCATCACTCAAAAATCTATCAACTTTCCTGAGGAATTCGTAATTAAAAAAAAAAACGTAATAAATATGAAAAACGTATAGCCGTTTTCTTCTAAAAACGAAAAAAAAGTAGATCTTTCCACCTGCAAGGGCAAATGACAGAACGCCCTGTAAGCTGAGCATGTTCCCTATGGAGCGAACGCGTCTTGACTTGACTCCTCTTCCCATCTCTTCCTCAGGAATGTCCAACGAGACCAACCCCAATGCCATGGAGACCAACCCTGAAAATAGATTGTAATGAATAATGACGTTGTTTATGCCTGTAATTTTAGAGGAAACTAGGAATCATCATCTCAATATGGGAAATAACAGATGTATTTGTTCCCCAAGCCCTGGTCTTTTTTCTGTATTGCAATGTTGTCAGTACTTTATTCTGTTCATGTTTCTATACAGAATTGGTACCATTGTCTACGTCATGACTCATGGGCTCTGTGGGGAAAACAATTATAATTTCTGATACAATTTCTTTTGATTATGTTATGAAAAAAAATGGGAAATAAAGCACTTATTATTATAATTATCAAGATGATGATTTCTAGCTTTCTCTAAAATTGGTGAAATATTTATCGTCATTATTAGTTTAAATCTAGTTTCAGAATTGTGTTGTACTTTAAGCTCTACAAAGCGAACGCATCATAACTCCTCGTTCTCTGTTCCTCAGGCACATCCAACGAGACCAACCCTAACGCGATGGAAACCATCTTCTCCAACACGGTGTTCACTAACGTGGCATCCACCAGCGACGGGGGGGTGTACTGGGAGGGGCTGGAGAAGGAGGTCGACCCCACCGTGCAGATCACGGACTGGCAGGGAGAGCCGTGGGAGAAGGGCTGCGGCAGACCGGCCGCTCATCCCAATTCTAGGTACGCCAACACAACTGGGTAGATGACTTGACGTTTTGTTGACATCCAGTATTGCCTATAGGCAACGTGCATACATTTTAGAATTATTCAACAAGGGACTTGAAATTACATTGAAAATTAGTGAGTCATTCTGTAGTAGGCCTTGTAGATATTTATTCAGCACCAAATGCTATTTTTGACGTACATATATTTACGAGCAATTTCATAACATTGAATAATACAAATTACCATAACAAAAAAAATGTTTGAAATGGAAGAATAAAACAAATATAAAATGTTAAATAGGGTGAAAGAAGTAATATTCATTCAAATAATTAAATTAGTCCACATGTGTGTCTCAGAAATGTACTTTCTCAAGTTCATTTGGCAATAACTCTCCTAGTTTTATTACCCTGTAATAATCCTAAACATACACTGTTGCAATTTCTTATAACTAACGGTACTCCATCATGCAATCTTCAAAACCTGTTTATATTTGATAAAAACACGTGCATTCAAGAGGCTTCATATCACTATAACGAATGTAACAGCCCGTGAGATCGTCATGGAGACTCTCCTGCCTTGTTACGTATCGTGACGTGGCAAGTAGTTCTATGTAAAACCCAGCTACGTCCATCTTGAAACAGGGTAATCTTCATTTCTCGAGCAATTACGTTTTATTGAAAGTTGAAAAGGAAACGAATACAGTAGAACCTCCTTAGTAAGTTTCTCTTTAGTACATTTTTCATCTTAGTAGGTTTCATTCTTTGATCCCATCCATATGCTACTGCATGTTGAATAGTTTCTTTAGTAAGTTTTTCACTTTAATAAGTTTTTTCTGTCTGGTCCCCTGAAAAACGTGCTAAAGAGGTCCCACTGTACACAGATTTTTTATTGTTGCTCATCATATAAAATAAAATGAATGTTTGAAATATTCAGGTCTGAATAACTTACTGATGGTTAGTGGAATAAGAGATAGTTAGACTATTAACTTGTTATCGCTGTTGGTTACTCACATTATTTTTGTATCTCAACTCATAATTGAAGGATTAACACTTGACCAAGATTTGTAAAACTGTTTTTAGTAGTTGGTTATCAAATAAAATCGAAAATTGAATGAAATTCATCAAATCATATCGAAATGTTTTTCAAAAGTTATTCATCGTGTCTTTTGTCGTGTTTAGGTTCTGTTCGCCGGCCAGTCAGTGTCCGATCATCGACCCCAACTGGGAGGCGAGCGAAGGCGTGCCCATCGATGCCATATTGTTCGGGGGTCGGCGACCGGCTGGCGTCCCGCTCGTCTACGAGGCGTTTGACTGGCAACACGGCGTCTTCCTCGGCGCCGCCATGAGGTCAGAGGCCACGGCCGCCGCAGAGTACAAGGTGCGTAGATCTCACAACACGCTCACATATTCACGATAACACAGTCACATACGTCACACGAACAATTGTTCCTTTTTTTGTATTATCAAGTCTTTATTTGGTAAATATTCTTATGATATAATTCAATTTAATATTCATTCATTCTTTATTAAAACAAATTTGTATTGTACAACAAGTAGTAGTACAAAAAGTAATCGTACATTTTCAAAAACTACAGTCGTTACAGTTGTCGGCGTGAAAGCTTCCTAGTCTGGTGTATAGTAACCATTGTAACTACCTAGTACAACCTGGGTACTGGTACAGGCTATTAGCCTGTTACCTCGTGAAACAAACGAGTGAATGATTGAATCACGTTTGTTCTCGTCACAGGGCAAGATGATAATGCACGATCCGTTTGCGATGCGTCCGTTCTTCGGCTACAACTTCGGCCAGTACGTTGCGCACTGGCTCAGCATGGAGAAGCGGGCCGCGCCCGGAAAGCTGCCCAAGATCTTCCACGTCAACTGGTTCAGGAAGAGCGCGCAGGTAAGATTGCGTTGAAGAACTAGCCAAGGCGTTTTGTTAGCTTTCTATAAACTCATAATATTGAAAAACTATTAATCACATTTTAAAATATTGACAGCTTCCAATTTATTCAAACGGGCATTTGAACTTGGGAATTGAATTAACCAAACTCCATGATTTTTCATATTGTTCTTTATCCCTTGAATTATCAATATAATTTTCACAGGTGATGAGATCGCCTTTGTTGCGCCCTGTTCAAATGATCCTGAATTTTCTTACTTTGCCTTGGTAGGAAACTAATGGCCATGTCAAAGTTTTCGATTTTCATGAAAGAAAAATATATTGTGCCCAACCTAACCTAACCTATAATGATATCATCCTTAACCCAACTAAAATATCAAAAACAACATTATTATTTGCACAGTTTATTTTCAGAACACTTTTTTCGAGGGCTTTTTTTGAATAGTCAGTTTATATTGTAATGAGTTGGAAAGATTAATGTTATTAAAGAGATTTTTGTATCCTTCAATTCATTTTCAGTGTGGTGTGGTTCATATTTCTCGTCGTTTCAGTTTCTAACCGTTACGTTGTGTTTCCAGGGCAAGTTCTTGTGGCCCGGATTTGGCGAGAACGCGCGCGTGCTCGACTGGGTGCTGAAACGTATCGAGAACGAGCCCGTCGCACAGACGACACCGATTGGCTACGTGCCCAAGAAAGACTCGCTGCGATTGGACGGACTCAAAGAAGATGTTGACCTAGACGAGCTGTTCAGCCTACCGAAAGACTTTTGGCTGAAAGAAGTAAGTTGTCTTGCAGAGCATTTGTACTCCAAGATAATCTACCTGTTGGTGGGTTATTTAAGCAAACAAACAAACAAATAAACAAACAATATGCGTTCACCTGAGACGGATGGTCGAGAATGAACTGTCAGACAGGAAACCGGGGTTGGATTTCCGGTTTTCCTCTGTCGATTATATTATTTATGTTCTGTTGGTTCCTTAACAACAGGCCACGACTAACTTCTTCCAATCATCCAATAATACCTGATAGAATAACCTCTCATCTCATCTTTCCTTGATTTCATTCATCATTCACCGACGCCAATAGATCTCAGTCATCAGTACAGTGCGTCGTTAAACCCAAAATGAATAAATTGATCAATTATTTCACTCATTATTTCTCTCATTAATTAATTGATTTATTCATTCTTCATTCACTCTCTCCAGTCCAGAAACATTTGAATCTTGGTCAATATTCAATTGATCAACTGAGTCTTGAAAAGGTTTTATGGTAGAGCATTCTCTAGGAAATCTCATTCCACACTGAATTTCACATTGTTTTGCGGATAGTATAATGTATTTATTATCATTATCACCATTTATCCTTATCTTTATTTTAATTATTGTTGGAATCATTGCAACTCAATAATGAAGAAAATTTTATTTTCATTTATTATGATTCATTCGCTGTAAAAACTTAGCCTACTCGAGATGAGGTACAGCAGTTATTTGTATTTGTGTTCTTTACTGCCGTTGCGCTCATTACAAAATTTAGTGATTCTATTCCCCTTTTGACAATTTTCTAATATGCTCCCCCCCCCCCCCTCCCCCAACACCTTGGATTCTTATGTGAGTAAATTCCAATATATTCCGACGTACTGACTCCGCACGTTGTCACCGTCTCCCGCGATACGCTGTTCTAACGCGATGTTTGCGTAATTGTGTCCCAGGTGGAAGATATCCAGAAGTACTTTGCCGAGCAGGTGGGCTCGGACCTTCCTCAGGAGATCTCGAAACAGCTGGCCGAGCTGAAGCAGCGCGTCAAGAAGCTGTAATCGCAGTCGCCGCGACTACCGTTACTCGTCTGCGACCAGCGCGACGCGTCTCTCTCGTTCGGGTGCCGTGTCGCGTCCACTCCGTCGTCATTCCTCATCAACAAGACTATCTACATTTTAAAAGGCCCAAACTCGATAATAAGTTGTACGAACATTTTAAATATTATATGAAATGAAACTGTATTGGAAATATTTTTAGTGAAGAAGACCTGAATAATGGGTCTGTAAATATGGTTTACGAGATGTCTATTAGAGAAATTATAGAATGATGATTAGTCATTTAATAAGTTCACGTAATCAGATGTGGAATTATTGAGTAACCTAGAATTCGAGGCCTTTTAAATAATCAAATCTCAGTGAAACCGCCTTTAATATGTATGTTATTTAGACCATTAAATTAGGCCATGTATGTTTTTTAGACTATTAATCCTTGTTTTTTTTTTTTTAGATCATTAATAAGCCATGTATGTTTTTTATAGACTATTGAAAAATATCACAACCCTGAAACTGTATTTTAAAAATTTTTAATGAATAATGATTTAAGAAATTACCTAATTGATTTTCTTCTCCTCGAGAAACCATGAGCGTCACCAATTCTGTGTAGAAACATGAACAGAATCGGATGATGTCTACGTCAACACTCAGAAAAGGGCTGTGGCCTGGAGGACAAATAAATATACTATAATTTCTGAAATTGAGATTACTTTTATTTCACAAATGATTCCCAAGCTTTAATCATACGTAGTATCGTCAATATTTGCATTTCTTTCTCCTTTACACACGTTACGTTATCTTTCCTCTACGGTTCAAGTTCGAGGACGTCACAACTCAAAATGGATTTTAACGTTAATGACAATATTTATTTCGTTACTTTTACAGAATTAGAAATCATCATTATTCTTCGAAATCTAGTTTGAGGGATGTGTTGCCCTTCAACTTGAACCACCGTAAGAAAGATAACGTAGCGGGTGTAAAGGAGAAAGAAATGCAAATATTGATAGTAGTAGAAGTAGTAAATATTTATTTAGCATTATTGCTAATTCACGAGGTTAAATAATAACCAGAATCAATTACCATTTATATAGCGCTAAATGACCTCGCTGTCGATGTGCCTTAAAACCCTAATATTCATTAATTCCATTTATATCAATCGACAGTTACGAAATGGAATACATAACTAAAAATACAATTACACAGTAGAATACATGACTAAAAATTCAAAATATAATTCAATTAACAATTTAAAATGAAAGCTTTGGGATCATTTGTGAAATGAAAGTAACTGGGAAGCAAATACAAATTATTTCTACTCCCCCTTCCTACTACAACATGTATCGTGAAATTAAATTCCAGGCAATTTTGTAAAATCATTCTCATTTTCATCTCTAACAATAGATTTATTGCCTGAAACATTGTAATTTTCAAACGTAGACAAAAGTTGAACAATTAACAAAAAAAGAACGTGAAAAACGTCAAGTTCTAATACCAATATGCATACTTGGGTAACGTGAAGTACATTCCAGAACCAGGAATACAGCCGGAATGTCGTTACGGTGCAAATTAATCCCCTATTTAAGCGCTAGTCGTGTGAATGGCAGTAGTTTTATTACTAGATATTAGGTTCAAAGTCTTGGCAAAAAAATGATATTGTATTTGAACTTTTCACCAATTTACTAGCTGCAAACATGTTTTTCCAGTATGGAAGATTCTATGTCTGATTCGAGTGAGTAGAATCAGTGAATGTGCTTAAGAGCCCGCATTTTAGCTGAGAATGTTTCTCTTTGAAATGCTCGACCCAAGTTCGATGTGCGTTGAAAAGTTTGGTTGTGGGTTGAAAAGTGAAAAAGGAATAATATTGGAAGAGTTCCAGTAACCACCGCTAGATGGGGGAGTTTTTCAATTCATAATTTGGACAAAATCTAGTTACATTACACATTTTGGCCAAGGAAATTGGGAAAACCGTAGAATAAAAGGCAAAACAGAATTCCAAATATTGATAAGCAAAGTTGAACTTAAGGATGTGCATTTGTAATTTATTTCTATTGTTATTCAGAAACTGGGAATTAAGCAATGAAAACATCTGATTAGACACATTTTGATTCAATTATTGCTCCATAATGAAATTCTTCTTCAATTTTTGATCAGGCATATTTGATTGTGAGGGCATTGTTTATTCATCGCATTTCACCGCAAGTCCGTAGTGTTTGTAGTTCTTGAGATATATGTGGCGGAAGTGCAGCCTGTAAATCTGTCCAAGATGCGGGCTCTTAAGAAATAATTGTATCCGTTGACGTTATATGTTTTTGTGGTTTGGAATAGTTATGTCGTTCCTTTCAAATTATCTGTGCATCAACGTCTTTCTACAAGCTGTCGTGGTATTTCCAATAAATATTATCAACATCTCTTAGTGAATATTTGTGTATCATTTCGAGAGACAGAAATGTTTAAACATCTGTTCGTTTCAAAATTGCATGTGCTGTACTTAAATTGTTGACGTTGCATTCAGGAGACCGGGGTTCGATTCCCATCTTGGTCGGACATGCATTGTAGTTTCCTTCTGTCGTTAAAGTGAATACACAAACTGGGATTACTCCTTTAGACTCCTTCCTTTCCAGTATCCAAATCTTCCCAAAAAAATGACCTTCATCTCACCTTTTCATTAATTACCTCATTCATCATTCACCGACCAATAGATGTGAGTCATCAGTAATTTTGAGCATTTTGTTGGTTCAACAATTAATTCAAATAAATTCCTCATCAGGCAAAGACCTGTTTGTTTATTCATTTTTATTTATATATTTATTTATTCTCCATTTGATCAATACAATGTACCAGTATAGGATTCGTCGTGGCTAAAGCGATGCTAGAATCGAAATCAGAGTTGAGATTGTTTGGGAAAGTCATACCCAATACTGGAAATGTTGAGGGGAATCTTAAAAAAAAACAAACATTGAAGTAGTACTACTGAAAATATATATGCCTAATATAACAGGATAACTTTAAATTGACGTGATGGCTTTAATTATGAACAACAATCTTGTATATCCAAGAAACAAAGGGAGTCGCAGTAAAAAATTGAACATATTATATGAAACATAATTCTCATTTGGCTAGAATTTTTGATATTGATAAATGAAAATGTATCAACTTTAACCAATTACAATCTATTTTTAGGTGATTAAATAGAAGAGGTTCTCACTTGATTGAAATTCAATTTGAACTCATTGAAATTAAAATTTCAAATTAATACGCTTCAATAACCTCTATAAGTTTTGAAATTGATTTTAATTTTTAATCATCTAATTGCCTATAGTTTAAAGCAAAGCGGGTATAATCTCATGCACTTCGTCGTATGCTGTCCCCAACACGGTGCAAATTGCAATTCTCAAATCGCATCCCGATGTTTCACACAGCCTTTTATTCTAATCCAAAGGGCTCTGATTTGCATCCATATTCCGATATCCGGCATCTACGTTCTAAAATGGCGTCTTGACTTTGAGGCTGAGTGGATGTGGTAAGTTTGAAGAATTATTATTTTCGAAGTTACCTGTATCATGGATATATATGTAATCAGTGCCTGCATGTAGGCATATCACAGGAATAAGATAATTTAATATTGGTTAGGGAGCTTATAAATGAACCGACATTAAGTTTTCAATAAAACCTTGGCGCAGGCTGACCATAGGCCTAATTCTGGGCGTGGGCTGCCCTAGAATTTACTATTGGTGTGGTAGAAGTCAATGGTGTGAAATTTCGATTCTCTTCAGGACCTTATCATTTGGTCAGAGGTGAACCTAGAGCTTGCATACTTTTGGGTAAATATACCATACTACACAGGCGTATATAAGCAACTCGTTTTTTAGCAATATTAGGTGGTGCTGGTTATGGTTTGATACCCGGCAAGGTTTCAATTCGAACAAAAATTAGGGGTCAAAAGTCTCATTAATCATTCAATGCGAACTTTATTTGGGCCTACCCAACCCTGAACAACCCTCAAAACTTGAAAAGGTGGTTTACATACAACGCATTTTACTATCAGAGCATAGGCCTACTTTCACAACTTGACTGAACTTTGTGATACATGACACTGAACCATCTGGTGATTTTTCTCCAGACAAATGATGCTACACATGGAAGTGATCGTCTCTGAGCTGATTTTTCAACAATTGGACGTCGAAACAAGATTTACTGCATGACAACAGTGAGTGTTCGAAAGGACTTCGAGGTCACGAGAGGCTGACGTCGAGATGATGCCAGGTAAATACCAGGGAGAGTACTTTACGTGGCATTGAGCGCCATTATCCTGAGTTGATTCAGCTAGGCCAACCTTTCTTCCATTTGGGCAAATGCTTGGCCCAACCCACTAATATCTCATGAAATTGTAACCGTTGTAGTACAGATGTATACACGATAATGGTGAATGACAACGATAATGATTACCGTATATGTTGACTGTTTTATATGTACGTCCATATTATGAGTAGAAGGCCAAAATTAATTAAATGCATGTAGACCAATTCTTGGAGGTGGATATATATTTTTATATAATTGTGTAGGCCCTATAGGCTATGTCTGAAGTTTCAAGTTTCTCAATCAATGGAAGGCAACTTCTCAAAGACAAGAATTCTCATGGAATAAGTCACAATGCTCTATGCATATGTCACTGCCACATACAGCTCAGTTGCATACGGGCTCACTTCATGTAATGTTCATGTTCTCGGATGTGAGGGGCATATCAGACCAATCACTGTCACCGTCCATCGTGAAGGGTTTTCCAGTAATTTTCCTCGATAGGCTAATAATGCCAAATGGTTAGATTACAATATTGGCTACAACCACTTCCTTCCCTCTTTCCTTTCAATTCCCTCAGAAAGGTTCATCTCATTGATCATTGTCTGATGCCAATAGATTTTAGTTATCATTACAGTGCAGTGTTGATAGGCTAGCAGGACTAAATTTTGAGATATCAACTTATTTAAATTGTGGATATTTCTCTATCATTGTATGTGCAACTGCAACCTTCAAATTCATACTTTCTATAATATTCAACAGGCCATTAACCCTTTTAGTGCCACCAGATTTGATCCAAAATGTGTCTAATAATGCCAGGTAGGTTTTGACCGATTTACAGTGAATCACAGAAAAAATCATAACTTGCCAATCATTAGGTCAAATCTCATGAAATATTTTTTGAAATGTGATGGAAGGATGGACACTTGGATGAGGAATACTGTAATTTCACATTTGATCTGACAATAAATAAAAAAATGACTTATTTTTATTTTTTTCAAGTGTCAAAATATTTGTTGGGTTTATACCAATGGTACAGATAACAAATAATTTTCAACATTATTTTGAAGTATTGCATGATGAAGAAAAAGCTGTTTTGAGTAAGAATCATGAGTTAAGGAATCATGAGTTTCATTCATTTTTATGTGGAATTTCAATCATTACAAACAATCTTCAAAAAGACGATGACATGACATGAACTAGGCCTAGGCGTGGGCCTAGCCACATTTTTATCAGGTACATCACTCTCTTTGCTCCTGTCACTCGCATCACTATTTCATCTGAAGATGGGATAATGCATCTTCCGAAAAGTCACTTCCTTCTTCCTCATCTGATTCATCTACTAAATCCCTAATCACTTCTTCAACTTGAAAATAATCACGTCTTCCACAAGCCGCCATTTTGAAAACAAACTAGAATAACATCGTCATATTTCAGCCAAATGTAAACAAACATAGACGGCTGTGAAAAAATGGTAGAATATTGACCGTGGTGACACAAAATTCGTATGAATAGCAGCTTTCTGAATATGTCACTACTATTGCTATCTTACAGGAACTTTGGGAACTACATCAGTTTGAAGTAAGAGCCGATATATCGGCTCTTGGCATTTCTCAAGCAAGATCTTTAGAGCCGATATATCGGCTCTTGGCACTAAAAGGGTTAAAATATAGCCTGCCTTGAATTTATGTTGTTCAACAAAAATAACGGTTTTATTGAAGATAGGCCTATGGATATTATGAATAGATTCGTGTGTTTATACCGAAAGACTTATCTACGGCGAAAAATTATGGTTACAGACAGCGCAGTCCTGGTGTTGAAGTTCATTAGTTTTAAATAATCAAAATGGGGTGGTAAGATCGCCCTTCTGGTGCCCCGTCCAAACGATCCTATCTTTCATCCTTAGCCTTAATTGGGGAACAATGATTTTGTATCAAGTTTCGATGTTATTAAAAAAAAAAATGAATAGATTCAATTTAGGCCTGTCGCCTATCGATATTCATTTCCATCTTTACATCACAAAGTACATTTTATTTCGAGTGATAAAATGTTCTTGTTTTTTTCACCAAAATTGACTTGGGCTAATGGATATATACCATATAGGATAGACCTATTGTTTGTGTCAAATTGACAACAAGACTAGTCTTATGATTCAAATTTGAGCCCAATTTAACTGCAATTGTAAATGAACCTTGATTTTGCTTCAGAATTATTTCCACGTAAGAGATAGTCTAAATGATCTTGTATTCTTACAGTAACTAGCTTGTTGTCTAGCGTGAACATTTAGCAAATTAGGTTCGCTGCTCGGTACATGTTGCAAGTCTCGTCCTAAGCGGAGATCTTGTGACAGTTCGTGGTCGGCACTATTGTTGCTCTCATAGTTCACAGCAGTGCTTGTAACTGAAACAGTATTGTTGCCACTGCGTGACCAGGTTCAGTGTTGTTCAGTATTGTTGAAGCTTATAACATTGATATTATCATCATTTTTCAAATTTGCTACAAATTTACTATTGGGCTTATTTAGTTGAACATGAAGAATAATTCAAATCAAATCGAAATCAATAGAGGTGGTTTGCAGAGCACAGTATAATTGTATCCACTCAGGGAGGTTGTCAGCCAACATAACAAACACAAATATACCCTTTATATTTCTGCAGCCAAGATATTTTCAGGAAATGGTCATTTTTTAGGATAAGATTTACTATGAGAAACACAACTACGTCTTTCAAAAGCATTGAATCTCTCAAGTTCAGCGACAGTTCGTAATTACCAAGTTTTCACAGTTATTCAGTTGGTATGCAACCTCCTTTCGTGGATACGAGTATACCGTACTGCATTGGGAAACAAAAGTCCATACTTGTTTCTCCTAAATTTCTCTTCGTCTGCTAACTGATTGTTGAGAAGACTTCATTACCGGTACAAACTTGTTTCCTATTGTTGCAGGTTGTCCCAGCTGTTGGACACACGTGGATGAGCGCACTCGTCCCAGCCTGCCGTACAAGACACGCCATGCTGCTGACTTCAGGATCATGTCGGGGTCAGTTCGTCCATCGCAGCAATCAACGCTGTGACTTCAGCTAGTCAAGCAAGCAGCTGGTCAAGTCAGCCTGCTGTGTTTTGATTGGAACATGAATGGATTGAGACAAGAGTAATAATAATGTGTAAACAAATATATTGTGATTGCATGATTTATTGATACAACTTGTACAGAATAATGAATAAACTGATGAGTTACAATGACTTGATGTGTTCTGACTTGTGATGATCCTGTGGCTCCCAGTAACCCAGTGCAGCCCGCAAGGGAGGGGTGGCAAAGACGTGGAGGCGTTGCCGCAGCTTGACCTTGAACCCTTGCGTGCAAGAGAGGCTCATGTAGCTTCCGAGAAAGCTACGCAAGTCTCTCTCACACGGTCGAATACAAGGTCTCTGCCACAACCCCTCCAGCTAATCTTAGATGGTGATCGGACGCATGACAATGTACCCTTGAATGCAAGACAGGCTCATGTGAGTCTATCTCACACGCAAGAATAGAAGGTCTCGGCCAAGAGCCATCCAGACCGTCTTCCCCACCCCTGGCAAGCCTTTTATCCACGTGCTCGGGTGGTTGCATCGATTGCTTAAGCTCGAGGAGATGCCTTTCCTGTCGTGGAGCTTTAATCAACTTGGTTTGAGACAACAGGGCTGATCAGACCACACTAGGCTGGCCTACCCGGCTCAGGGATCATTTTACAATAGGCTGAATCACACCTGGGTGCGGGCTGCACTGGGGACAGTTTACCCACATGCCGGTGCATTACCTGCTACCACGTAGTCAAGGAGTGAGTCTTCAAGGTAAGCTGCAGCCTGTAAACAAAAAAGTGCTCAAATTATTGCAAATAACTTATAACTTGCTTCAAATTCAACTAATTACAAAAATTTCACTAGATTCATCTTTGCAAAGAGTTATTTTGTGTGCACACCAAATTTGAGACAGATCAAATTTTGAAAAGAGAAAATTTTTAAAGTCATTTTTTGCTCAGAAAATCTTAAAATTCAACTCGATTTGGAAACTGACACCTGATTTGTGTTCTAAATTGATCACTCTACACATACATACCTACGGAACTAAGAAATTGAACAAAAAATTTCAAATCACAAAATGATAAGGCACTAGTTTTCGACCTTTCACAATTAATTTCTATGAATTGGTGAGACCTACAAAGTTCTGGTATTTTTTTTTTAGTATAGTTTCAGGATCTTTGAATCATCAGCGAATTTCGCCAAGCTCGCTCTAGCCATTTCCAAGGAAAAAGTGTGGGAATTACCAAAATACTGCTATTTTCAGTGGATTATCAGAACAGACTTTCAAAATAAAGACATTTTTAGAAATACGTTTAGATATTCAGAGGTAGGAATCGATTCCAAGATGGAAAATATTTTTTTGTGAATTTTAAAACCAAAATTCACATCAGAAATCAAATTTGAAAAAAAGTGAAAAAAAAATCTTGAATTTTTATTTGGCTCAAATTTTGTAGGATGATGAAAGGACATTCGGAAGAGTTGAATTTGTTTAAATTTTACAAAAAAATTGAAAATTCAAGTAATTACAAGGATTCTTAAATTCTATATGGGCCCCTTATGATGAATATACCAAGTCAATTTTTGCTCTAAAATCTTTAAATTCAACTCAATTTTGGAACTGAGACCTGATTTGTGTTCTCATTTGATCACTCTACACATACATAACTACAGAATTGAGAAATTCAACAAAAACTTTCAAGTCACAAAAAAAAATTGCCAAAATGATAAGGGTAGTGGACACTAGTTTTTGACCTTTCGCAATTAATTTCTATGAACTGGAGAGACCTATGACGTTCTAGTATTTTTTTATGAGTACGAGTTCAGGATTTCTAAATCGTTGGCAAAATTTGCTACGCTCACCCCAGCCATTTCCGAGAAAAACGTGTCAGATTTACCGAAAAAAGCACATTTTCAAGCGAATTTCAGAACAGACTTTTGAAAGATCAATAATTACACAATTATGTTTGAATATTCAGATATGGAAATCAATTCTAATGAAGAAAATATTTTTTCGGAAATTTAAAAACCAAAATTGAAGTCACAAATCAAATTTGAAATAAGTGAAAAAAAATAATCGTAAATTTTGATTTTGCTAAAATTTTGTGGGGCAACAAAAGGACATTCAAAAAAGACAATTATGAAAGAATTTCACAAAAAAAAAATCTTCCTAAGTAATTACAAGCAATCTAAAATTCTATATAGGCCCGTATATATGACCAATATACCAAGTCTATTTTTGCTCTAGAATCTTTAAATTCGACTCAATTTTAAAACTGAGACCTGATTTGTGTTCTCATTTGATCATTCTACACATACATAACTACAGAATTGAGAAATTGAACGAAAATTTTGAAGTCGCAAAAAAAATTGCCAAAATTCGCAATTCGCAATTAATTTCTATGAACTGGAGAGACGTATGACGTTCTAGTATTTTTTTAAGAGTATGACTTCAGGATTTCTAAATCGTTGGCAAAATTCGCTACGCTCACCCCAGCCATTTCCGAGAAAAACGTGTCAGATTTACCGAAAAAAGCACATTTTCAAGCGAATTTCAGAACAGACCTTTGAAAGATCGATAATTACACAAATTGTTTGGATATTCAGATATAGGAATTCATTCTAATGAAGAAAATATTTATGGGGAAATTTAAAACCAAAATTGAAGTCAGAAATCAAATTTGAAAAAAGTGAAAAAAAATTATCGTAAATTTTGATTTCGCTAAAATTTTGTGAGGCAACAAAAGAACATTAAAAAAAAAAATCTGTTGAAATTTCACAAAAAAAATCTCAAGTAATTACAATCATTTTAAAATTCTATATATAGGCTCCTATATGGAAACTTTTCCAAGTCATTTTTTGCTCTAAAATCTTTAAATTCAACTCAATTTCGAAACTGAGACCTGATTCGTGTTCTGATTTGAATACTCTACACATAAATGACTACAGAACTAGGAAATTGAACAAAAAATTTCAAATCACAAAAAAAAAGCCAAAATGGTGGGTTTTCTAGTTTTTGACCTTTCGCAATTAATTCCCATGAACTGGAGAGACGTATCATGTTCTGGTATTTTTTTATGACTGTAACTTCAGGATTCTCAAATCATGTGCAAATATAACTACGATTGCTATGGCCGTTTTCGAGAAAAAAGTGTGTGAATTACCAAAAAAATGACATTTCCAGCGAATTTTCAGAACGGACTTTTGAACCAACAAGATATGTAGGCCTACAATTATGTTCAGATATTCAGATAAAGGATTCAATTCTGAGGTAGAAAATATATTTTTGTAAATTTCCAAAATTGAACCAAAAAGACCAAAATTGAAGTCAGAAATCAAAGTTGAAAAGAAGGAAAAAAATTAATTGACAATTTTGATTTCGCTAAAATTTTGTGTGGCGACAAAAAGACATTTGAAAGAGCTGAATTTGTTGAAATTTCACAAAAAAAAATCTTTCCACGGAATTACAAGGATTCTAAAATTCTATATAGGCTCCCTATGTGACAAATATGCCGTCATTTTTTGCTATGAAATCTTCAAATTTAACTCAATTTGGAAACTGAGACCTGATTTGTGTTTCAATTTGATCAATCTACACATACATAACTACAGAACTGATAAATTTAACAAAACCTATCAAGTCACAAAAAAATATGCAAAAATAGTAAGGATTTTGACCTTTTGTAATTTATTTCTATGAACTGGTGAGACCTACGATGTTGTGGTATTTTTTTATGAGTATAACTTCAAGATCTCTAAAGTATTCTTTCAGAAAAAGGTTATGATTCTCGGAGGAGAAATTAATCAATTATAATTTCCAAAATTGTGATGATTTTTAGTTTTCTCTGAAATTGGTGAAATGAATATTGTCATTAATGTTTAAATTTTGATTCCATGGTTGTGATGACCTTTGAGTATACATCATTTCTCGAATGATGATCAAAGCGAAGACCTAAGACTAAGAGTAAATACTCGCTACCCAAATCATCTCTCACCTCTCGTCACGCCCACGTCGTGTCTCTCTCTTTCTCTCTCTCCTTGGTCCTCGTTCCAGACGTCTCCCTCTCTCCGGCGGTGGAATCCAGTAACCTGTAACACAGGAAAAACATATGTTGTACATACCTGGTACAACACTGTGTTCACTGTGGGTACAGTGAAACCTCTATGCATCGTTCCCGGATCTATCGTTTTCCTGGATGTATCATTCATATTTCCTAACCCCACTCCCATATAATCAATGTTAAATTTTTCTGGATGGATGGTTTCATTTTCCTGGTCCCTTGAAAAACGATGGATAGAGGTTTCACTGTAGTAAATAACATGCTTAGTCCCTGAGACCAGAAGATAACGTGCTCGCTTCATGTGATCTGGGAGGTGAAGGGCATATCAGATCCGGTTCGATCCCCGCCACCATCCATCTTCACAGGAGTTTTTCGTGGTCTCTCTCCATAGTCTAGACTAATGCCGGGATGGTTGCTATAATATAGGCTTGACCGCTTCCTTCCCTCTATCCTTCCCAATACCTAAGAAATCTTCATCTCATCATCCCATCATCTCATCAATCATTCATTCGACGCCAATAGATCTTGATCATCATTACAGTGCATCGTTAAAACCCAATACAACAAAAAAATATGAGGGTAACTCTGGCCTCGGTTCAATCCCAGCGCCATCTTTCATCTTTGTAGATGTGTTTTGCGGTTTCCCAGCTGTTGCCTAGGCTAACACTGGGATGGTTCCTACAATAAAGGCCACAACCGCTTCCTTCCCACTATCCTACCCATCACCTAGGAAACCTTCATCTCATCATTCTATCAACTCAATGATCTACTCAATGCTAGTAGATCAGTTATCAAATCAATACGTCATCAAATCCAATGATGATGAATTGATAATAATATGAATATAAAAATAATAATAATGATAAATATGATAATAATGATGAATAATTAATCAATGTTGTAAAGAACTAGGGTATTTCGATAGTTGAAGAAACTATTTTGCATTCCTGTGCCCTGAACGTCATTTCGACAGATTACCAGTAACTCTAGCTAAATGTGCACGGTGTATTACAAGTACCACAATCCATTCAAACATTTTGAATGTATGAAGCATGTAGAATATATCTTAATCGTAATAATATTATCTACTTTACATTATATCCTACTAAATGATAGTGCTATTTTATTTTATTTCTCTCTTATTATATGTAAAGGTTAGGTGGAAGAACGATCATGTGATCGAACCTCGCCCTTTTCGATTGTTATGAC
This sequence comes from Brachyptera risi, assembly GCA_964007535.1. NCBI lineage: Eukaryota > Metazoa > Arthropoda > Insecta > Plecoptera > Taeniopterygidae > Brachyptera > Brachyptera risi. The sequence goes on from OZ023337.1 coordinate 31,902,439, forward strand.
GGAATTGTTATGTACATGAAAAATGAAGACTATTATTATTATTATTATTATTATCATTATTATTATTTTCACTTCTGAATTGAGAAAGAAGTTTAAATAAACATATTCCAAGTGATCACTATTTATAATTGGCACATTAGGCTTCATCAAAATACTTGTATATGGTACTGCAAATAGCACAGAGCAGGTTCTGTTTTGATATTTGGTAAATTCATCGATTCTGAACCAGAAGAGACTTTTTTGAATTTTTAAAATCAAAAATAGGCCTACTGTTGGGCAAACTAAAAAACAATTCTGGTCAGAAATTCTGAAAAATTGAAAAAATTACCAATCTTGTTTGGTCCTCCTCGCTATGTGCCCCGTCCCTCTTCTCTCCTCGCTGTCTCTGCACATCTTCTCTCTTCTTGTCTTCTCTCTCAGCACATCTTCTTCTCTCTTCTTGTCTTCTCTCTCTGCACATCTTCTCTCTTCTTGTCTTCTCTCTCAGCACATCTTCTTCTCTCTTCTTGTCTTCTCTCTCTGCACATCTTCTCTCTTCTTGTCTTCTCTCTCAGCACATCTTCTTCTCTCTTCTTGTCTTCTCTCTCAGCACATCTTCTTCTCTCTTCTTGTCTTCTCTCTCTGCACATCTTCTTCTCTCTTCTCTCTCCTTGTCTCCTCTCTCGACTCGACGAATGTCTTCTGTTTCCGCAGAGCATCAGGCGCTTGACGGTGAGCGTTTCCTCTTGTCTAGCGCCACTCTGTCCTCACCGCCTAGAAGACAGAGCAATGACATGACATTACTTCTCGAGTACCGACAGCGATTGTCTCCATTGCCAAACAAACGCATGTACTGGTATCCTCATAGGTGTGCGCAAGACATTCCAATAGGTACGGACCATTACGAAAATACGCTTTCTAATGAGGCCATCGTTCATTAATAGAAACTAGGAAACGAAGCATGCATTGAAAAAGAGCTATACATAAAAAGTACTCAAAAGCTATAGGTCTACATGCATTGATTTTGATACTATGAATCACTGACTTTGAGCACAGTTCTGATTGATTGTAGATCTATCTATTGCTCACTTTGATGATTACTGGTATAAACTTCTTCAAATGCTCATTTTATAGCTTCAAATAATTTAGAAAATACATCTGGATTTTTTCTTCACAATGGCTAATCCGATTGATGTAAAACTTGGAACGCTGGAATAATATGTATCATTATTCCTCTCTGGGTTACTCGTAGAGGGGTTTTCAAAATGGTTGATTCTCATAAGTGGTAAAATCGATTGTGCCCAGAAAATACCAAGTATCAAATTGGATGACACGTAGTGAGCATATCAAGTGACATGAAAAAGTTCTGTTTTCATTTGACCTATGGACCATAAACAAGGGAAAAGCACCCTTGTTTCCGCCCATACCGGAACTCATTCAATTACTGGTACCGTGAATAATTACTAAGTAAAGGGACAGATTTGAAGCCCGAAGCTCCATATTCCATTCTAATGGTTCTCTGCATCGTTATCATGCCACATTGGCAAGCCATGCCATGCCATCAAATAAAATTCATAATTCAAGCTAATTTAAACTTTCATAACCCGAAATGGGTGTCTTTGGGTTCATTGAAATTCGAGTTATAGAGGGTTCACTGTACGCCCTAATAAACGACATGAAACATTTTGAATTCTGAAAAATTGATTCTGTCCGTACATTAAAATATAAAATACCTACCGTACCGGTACTCTTAATTACGCAATGTTCCAGTCTACCAATCTACCTAAATTCCATTCACAATCTCTCTCAATCTCAGCTCAAACTAAAATGAGGTCTCGTAAAAAATTGAGTGAATGCGCAAAAAAAAATTACTTTCAAAAAGACAAAATTCGAAGCATTTCACAGTGAGGCTGGTTGCTATGCTTCCCTCTTCATGACTGATTTGGCTGTCCCACATTTCTCATTTCAATAACTAGTCACCCTAATTTAAATACCATGGAGGCTTACAAGTCTGCATGCACGCGCGTACAAGAGTAGAAGTTCACAACGTTCCATGATCCCGACCTCTTTCAAAGGAAGCAAATATTTTGGTGACTCCAAGGCAGTGCCTAAGTTGACAAGATTGATTTATGATTCAAACTTTACCCTAAGCGCTACCCTCACTATCACCTCACCCTAACCCGAAAACAGATTGGCGTGGGTAACGATGAATTTACAGATTAACTAGCCTCTGAATGCTCACAGCTTCGCCTCAATGCCCACGACAAACAAGCTGACTAGACCTAGCTTTTGATTTTATAACCAAACTTTATAAAATGAATGGCCTAGCCAGGGATAAATTAAAAGAAACAGAAAATCAAACCTAACCTTAAAACCTTTAAGCTTGGGCAATTCCGAGCTATTCTTTACGTCCACTGGTTACATAAGATGAATCAAATGTGTACACAAGTATGTCTAATATTATGACTACATTGACAAATAAACGACGATATTATCATTATTAAAATTACTGGCAGACAGAATCAAACTCAATTAGGTAACTTGGCGATGTCTACGTTGACCAAGTAATTTTGTAAATGTACCTACCTTTTCATTATAAATGCTAGGTGTATCTCACTACATTATCAATCAACTGGGCTGAATCGTGATCAAAATCAATACTCGTATCAGATATAGTAGGCCTAATAAGGTTGTTATTAATAATTATTAGGCCTATATTTTACTTCTCAATCAGCTGTCATTCATCTGTCACTTTATTTTTTTTTATATTGGAAATGTTATTTGCACCGGGTTGGGGAGTGACGTTTCGAAAGCTCCACCATAGCTTTAGTACTAAACCATAGATTATTTTTTTATTCCAAGGCTTTACTTTGGGCCTCACATCATTAATCAAAATTTGTAATCTAAATATTAAATACTTGATATTTGAATAGATGATCTAATTCTGATTAAGAGCTTTTATAAAATGAGATCAATTTTTAAAACGGAAATGATTAAAAGAATATATCAAAAAATAATCTTCATTTCGATAAATAAATCTGATTTGTTAAATTTCTATTCCAGGCCCTATCGCTCAGTCTGTTTATGAGGCGTGAAATATTTTCAACATTTCCGTACCTCATCGCTTTACTTACAACAATACTAGTACAGCTGACATGAAATGGGTTGCCTACAGTTTCAAGTTTTCTTTTCTTGAATTATAAATTTTTATACTTCATAATTATTCACTGCCACTTACAGCAACTATTCTCATTGGATGGCAGTCTAGAATTTGCAAGTGTCAGTTTCAAGTTTTCTTTTCTTGAATTTTAAATTATTATACTTCAACTTATTATACCGTAATTATTTACCGACACTTATGGCAGCTATTCTCATTGGATGGCAGTCTTGAATTAAAATATGACATTCATAGGAAAAATGGCGTTTCATTATTTTTCAATGGTAGGCCTACGTGGGGAGAAGTGGATGATTGAGGTAAATAAGTAAAATAACACATTATTTTAAATCTGATATTTTTATTTTTCTAGAATACATTCACATTTTTATTCAATGTAATGATCATAAAATTGTACACATTTCAAATTGAGCCAACAATGTATTTTTAAAAGTCTAACAATGGAGATTTAAATCAATTCACTACTTTAATGTTCATGTTGATATTTCTAAATCGTGACCAATTTCAGTGCAAAAATACATACTATTTGTGTTCTCACTCATCTTTCAAACCAACACTGTGTCAAAACATTTCTTGAATAAAAGAAGAGTTGGGTCAAAATGTGTCGTTTGCCGTGTGAGCAAGCACATTTCAGGTGCAAAACGTGATAATATTGCGATAATTATTATTTATTTCATCACCGATATCGTCGAAGGACGTTATCCGGAGAGGTTTACCTTTCGTTTACTAATATTAACTCTCACAATACGCGATTTAAACGACAATAAACTCGTTTAATTCGTTCTCAATTAATATCTAAAAACACCAAAGCAACGTTTGACGTAATGCTAGGGTCTAGTTATGAACGATGACAATGGAATAACAAGTCAATTCTTCTACTCTCGTACGGAAAAAGATAAATACAGTAAATCGAAGAGTAAAAGAACTGACAATATTATTTTACAATTAGATTCATGATGACAAAATACGAAAGTGTTCAATTTTAGGTAATTCAAGTGCTCTTATTACGAAATCGTAATGCTTATAACTTATAAGATAATAGTGGACCAATAGTATGATTACGTTCAAATATATACAAAATAAGAGCAAAAACATTTTAAAATAAATTCAAAAAAACAACTGAAATATTTATAGATTATATTGTGTTTCATTATTATCATTAATAATTTAATTACTTATATTTACATACATGTTCAATCAACATTAGCCTCACTGAGAATACTCAAAGAAGAGATTTCCACCTTCCGAGCGCGCTCGTTAAAAGTACGCAACTACTGAGATTTCAAACGAATAACATAATCGTTCAACGAGAAACCTTATACAAATAAATTAAAATCACAACGTTTCGAGTGACCGTAGCACCACGAAAACAAAACGGGTGCGTACGATACTTCTATCTACTTACATAATGTACAATTTCTACTGTAAATATAATAATGACAAAAACATTTGATTATTAAATGAACACTAAATTGACTTTGGAATGTCGCTGATTCAGTACTTCGCTCAAGTCCCGTCGTTTTGTTTGCACGTCACGACAGGAAATGAATAAAAGATTATTGATTAGTATAAATTAAATTATTTACAAATAATTATTAAAATTACAATTGAATGTTTTGGTATTTACTATTTATATATTTATAAGTACAACGCAGCCACTGTAGTTGTCACATTTTGATTACTCGTTTGGCCAACAATTTAGAGAAATACTAATTTCACTGAATTTACCAAAAACGAAACAACTTGAAAAATCCATAGGAATCGATTTAGCGAAATATCGGTATCTTGGTGAAAACTTTTGAACGGTATGAGATATTGAAATACTGATACGCGAGAAACACAGATAATTATAATAGCTTCAAGATGACATGAGAAATAACTATTTGAGCCATGTCGCATAATTGTCAAGTGCATACAACTAAAAAAAAACACATTCTTTAGCTATTATGCTCTTGACAGTCATGCAACATGACTTGAATGGCTATTTATAACTTATATAATCTTGAAGCTATTATAATCATCTGTGTTTCTCGCGTATTACAATTTTTATATCTCATACCGTCCAAAAGTTATCACCAAAATACCGATATTTCGCTAAATCGATTCCTATGGACTCTTAATTGATTCAGTTGTTTTTGGTAATCTTCTTTTTGAATTTTCAAAGAATGAATTTGTACGTGTCGGTTATTCAGATTGGTACAGTATTATATATATATATATATGACCGACTATAATTCTGATAAAAAAAATAAGCCAACAAACAATTTATGCTTGCTGTTGCTACTGTAGCTGATTGCAAGTCGTATTAATGATTGAATACCGAATATTGAATATTAAATAATGAATATTGAATACTATAGACAAAACGATTACACTGATATCAATAACGACCATTTTTATAATATAATAATAAAGTCGTTGTATTAAGAAACCCATGTTTAACGAAACTTGTGTATAATGTTCGGTTTTCCAAAGGTACGCTCGTTCATTGTTGCTAGTTCACTAAGATAATATTTACAATCCTCTAAATGTTCAACATCGATACACAATTATTATTTGCTATTATTTTTTGTTTAGATATTACAGAAGGAGTGATATGATTATTTTTAAGCCACAAAATGGAATGCCTAGCTTTCAACATAAACATTGATTGCTCAAACGCCGAAAGAAAAAATCGATTTAAAATGTTTACATCTTTCAAAAAAAATGTTTTCATACCTTATATAATATATCTGATGGCATTGATTAAGATTATTTATTGCTAACATGTTCCTACAATCTATCGTGTAATGGATAGTAAGTGTATATCAAAGTTCACTTACTAAAAGGTATACGTAATAGTTTTGTTTATGATTTGGAGACGACTTCATTCAAGAGTGAATGTCATCCATAACAATAACTCGGTGTGTTGGGTTTACTGATTTTCAATAAAAATATTCCAGTTTTAGAGAATTACAAACATGGACTAATATTATATTAATTCACATTATTAACAAGGCACAGTTGACTAAGTTTCAATATCCACAATGAGAAAATCATAACAACTTCAACACTTTCAAATTGATTAAATAAATGGAATGTTCGTTTGAATCACAAAATTTGAGATGTAATCGTAAATATAAAATGAAATGGGAATGTAAGTTATTTCTTCTTTCATACAGGCTCTAAAACGCAAGTAGGAATCTCCCGATCGAAACTACAATTTAAAAATCAGAAAACAAATTAGTAAAACTATTAGGAAAAACGAATCGAACGGTGAGCGATGAGAAAATGTAATTACGGCTAGCGAAACACAACAACAAAAATCACGCGCAACAAGAGAAACCTACTAAATTAGTAAGTACGTAAGCGATAATTTTCCTATAATATTATATAAGTATTCATGCCCAGTCAGAACACAATGTGAAATATTCCCGTTATTGTGTTAAATTGCTAACATTATTCAAACTTGAAAACGTGAAAAATACAGTTATATGAACATAACTTATTCAAGCCTCAAAACTCGACCAGAATAACATTTCTACGTTTCATTTATAAGGCCCTCAAAATGAGGCGTAACCTTCTTTTTTGAAATAATGACTAGGAGCTTCCTATCCTAAGTTCACTCTTACTAACACAACCATTTCTTTCAAACAATCAATTCAAATTTCAATTTCTAGTCATTTCCCAACTACTTTCTTTTCAACATTCATCTTTAAATAGTTCTTACTCATTTCGTTTCAACATTCAACGTACCGGTACCAACTTTGGGGAGAAAAAACAAACATCAAAAAACAATTTCCAATAAGGTAACTTTAGTCACAAAACTAGAGTAAAAATAAATTAAAAAACTGCCGAGCGGTGCAAAGATCTCATTCACGATTGCCAACACCGAGAAGTTTAGCCGCGTCATCCGCTGACTTGGACACCAACATCTTCTCGATAATCGATTTATCTTGTATTCCCAACAGATTCCCGATCAAGTCGGTTTCGTCGTCTTTATCTCTCCGTTCGTCCGGGAACTTATTTTCACCGTTGACGCCCGGCCACGGGTTCTCCATGATATATCGAGACGTCAGATTCTTCATCGCACCCATTATATTATTATTATTGTGGTTTGTCAGTTTCACCTTGCCGTTCTGACCGTCGAGAAATCCGTTGATTCTAGCGTTGTTTTCCGCAAACTGATTCTTCTCTGTTTTGACGGACTGAGCCGTCAGGAAACCGTTGGATCGTTTCTCGGCCTTGTTGGTCGGGGTGTCGTCGTAGCGGGACGTCTTGAACGTGGGCTCGTCGTCGCCGCTCAGAGGCGAGGTGTCGGTGGCGCTGTGCTTCTTACGGTGACGCAGCATCGAGTGCTTGAGCGTGAAGCGGCGCCGGCAGATGTCGCAGCTGAACGGGCGTTCACCCGTGTGGGTGCGCATGTGGCGACGCAGGTCCTCGGCAGACCAGAAGCGGCGCAGGCAGAAAGCGCACATCACCTGTCAGTAGGAAGCGGTTGTTAATATCGTTATCCTGACAAAGTGCGGTACGTTTGTTTGCCACAAAGTCCCTCAAAAGGCAACTTGCGTGAAGTATTTTGATTACTTCATATCATCAGTCCTGGTGTCAAAGTTTATTATTTCTCATCCAAAATATTTAAAAAGGAGTGGATCGCCCTTGTGGTGGCTCGTCCAAACGATCCCTTTTTCATCCATAGTTTCAATTTGGGGAACAATGATTTTGTATCAGGTTTCGATATTATTAAAAAAATATATACATATAACGTGTATATATATATATATATCATGAGATAGTCAGCAACTGAAAATCAACGCAGCACCAAACTAAAATAATCTACCCGAAACGGTGAAGAAACTTGGGTCGGCCACACTCATCATAGTAATTAGAAGGTTATTTATATCACAAGGCCTGGTCAAACAATTTTGAAATGGGATATACGTTCATTTTCATAACTTTTTATTTTTGGGGGAAATCTTCTTAGTGTTGAATGAATTCAGGTCTACCATTTCTCATGAAACAGTTTCTAGTAACTCAAAATATAATTTAGTCATCAAGTGCTCGAATTATCAACGTGGGATTAGCTCTAACTGGCAGTTTGAAGGTGTTATAACCATGGTTACCCGGTAAACAAATATTGAATGAAACACGATATTTGTCTATACTGACCTTTCTGTTTGCATAGTCCGGAAACTTCCCCCTCAGCTGTTCCAGGCTCTCCTCCCCGGGCGTCACCTCCTCCGGGCCGTTCCCGTTATTATCCTCGTGCGTCCCCCCGTTGTTCTCCAGCGCTCCCTTCGACATCAGCAACGTGAACTCGGTCGGGTGGTTCTCCCGGATGTGCTCCAAAGCCTCCTGCCGCTCTCCGTACGACCCCTCGCACAGGTGACACTTGAACGGGAGGTCCGACGTTGATGAGGTCGTGGACGCCGCGTCTCCCAGTCCGCGACCTGGCTCCGTGACCGGCTTTTCCGCGACCGCCGGCTCCTCTTCGTTCTCCTCTTCACTGTCGTGGCTTTCGTCGTTGCTTGCGACTTCCTCGATTTTGGTCGCGGAATTCGGATGTTTCGTCGTGACGTGTTTCTTCAAATTGCTTAGCGTCGAGAACGTCGAACTGGGACAGTGGTTACATTTGTACGGGCGTTCAGGGACGTTGCGCATCGTGTAGGACGTCTGCGGGGTCTGGGGGGCGAGGGGGGAGGCGTCGGGGACGGCGGAAGGGGGGGTGGTGTTGGCGTGCTTGCGCAGAAGGTGGCGGTCGCAGTTGGACTTGGTGGTGAAGAGGAGCGGGCAGTGAGCGCACTTGTACGGCTTCTGACCGGTGTGGGTGAGGACATGGCGGCGGAGAGAAGACGACCACGGGAACTTGCGGTGGCAGTACGGGCAAGAGACGCGGTTGGGCGCCAGCGAGTAGGCAGACTTTTTCTTGTTGGTCGCGCCGTTCTCGAGGTCAGATCTGAGGAAGAAACAGATTCAGTTTAAAACATGTGGTGGCTGAGTTGCCAACGTGGGAGAGCTCTAACTGGCAGTTCAAACTTGTTATCACCATGATTACTTATGCTATTTGTTTACACAAACTCCCAGATAAGGGCTGACTGGACTTGGTAATACCGAGCCTTAGAGCCAGTTCTACGAACTGATAATTAATAATCAATTGGTCAGTTATTAGGCAGGGTGAGAAAAAGCATACGTAGCCAAGGTTAATGAAAAGTTGACTCACTGATGAATGAATGAATATTAGGGTTTTAAGGCGCATCGACAGCGAGGTCATTTAGCGCCTGTTTGCCTCATAAGTATATGAAGGTGTTGAAACTGACTATTGAGACTGATATAATGAATTCAAACTTGTGGTTATACGTATAAAATATAAAGAAGAAGAATTGGTTCCAAATCCGAGTGAAAATGTGCGTTTCTGGGACCATGTAAATTAAATTAATCTATTATTCCATTACGGTACATTGTTTTTTTATCTCGTTGATTCGGGTCAATTTATTATGAATTTATGTAAAGTAATGTTAATGCACTGTATTGTCAGTAGACCTATTGTAAATTGTAGCAAGATGTAAATTGTAATGTATGTATTTGCTCTGTATGTCATGTGAAGAAAGATATGGCAAAATTGCTAAATAAACATTTACTAGTTTATTTGTAATATTTTATGATTTTTAAAAACAATTTGACTTCTCGCTCCAACTCACCTATTCTCGTCGCTGCCCGAGTGATCGCTAGCGGCGACCAGTCCCTCCTCGTCGTCCTCCGACCCCTCCTCCGGCCCCCCCTCCTCCTCGTGATCGTGCGCCCGCTGGAAGTACTGCTGGAACGCCTGCGTCTGCGACGTGGCGTTGTCCAACAGCCGACTGACGCTCGCCAGATCCACGCTCTCCTCCTTGCTCTTCATCTCCTTGCGACGCATCTCCATCTCCTTCAGGTGGCCCCGCTCCTTTGCTTCTTTCAGGTAGCCCTTGAGGTCCACATTCTGGACACCCTTGTACAGGTCCAGTTTCGATTCCGACTTCATGCCGCGAAAGAATGTGTCTTTGAACGATTTGTAGCCCTCTTCGAAATCGACGTCCCTCCGCACGAGCTCTGAATTCTTTGCGTTTTTCAAGTCTTCGTCTTTGGTTTTGTCTTCTTCGTTGTCTTCTTCGTCGATGACCAACTCGTCGTCTTCTTCCGTTTCGTCTCGGAACTGCTTCTGAATCGGATTGTTAAGTTTCGACTTGAGTTGTTGAGCGATGGCGTATTTCACTTCGTCGGAAATAAACACTTTATTGTTATTATTGTTAGCGATATTATGTTTCTCTTTGGTTTCGTAGATCTCTTCTACGCTCTTTGGTTTCATGTCGAAACTACCCGAATAATTGTTCACCATCGACATGTGATTTGGTATCTGTATGCTCATCAGCTGAGGTTTGTTCGGCCCGTCCCCCTTCAATTCGTGAGGGTTTTGACTATTCGAGTCTTGACCGAGACTCGCGTTCGGATTCCTCCGTCCTCCGCTGACGTTCCCGCGCTGCCGTTGCGTCCAGAACTCGGGATGTTGCTGCTTGATGTGCCGCTCCATGTTCGAACGGAGCGTGAATCTGGCCGAACAGTGTTCGCAGAAGAACGGACGTTCCGTTCGGTAACGACGCTGCTTCTGTTTCGGCATCAGAACCCCGTTCTTTATCACCATTTTCACCGACGAGTTGTCTCGTTCGCGAGACTTCAACGGGTTCACCTTGTTGATCGACAGCTTGGCGATGTTCGTCACCACTTTCTCTTCCTTCGCCGGCGTCCGTTCTTCCACCTTGCTCTCGTTGAACTGCATCTCTTTGTTGCGAGCAAACTCCGCTATCGCCTGCTGGTGAAGCTGCTGTAGCTTGTCGGCAGCGGTTGCCATGGCGATCGGGTCCAGCATCGTGCCTCCGGACATCTGCAATCCTCGGATCAACTCCTTCAGGCTCCTGTCCCGCATCTCGGCAAACTCCTGAAGGTTGGCGGGCGGAAGTAGCCCCATGGGATGCTGCGGCGGGATGAAGTAAGGGTTCATGAAGGGGGAAGGAGGGAAGGGGAAGGCGTTGTTGTTCATGTAGATTGCGTGCGGATTGGCTGCGTAGAAACTCGCCATGTTGAGATCGACTTTCGGTATTTGATTAGGAGTGGGACTCGGCGGTCTCGACATTAACTGCGCCTGCAGGTGGGACTTTTCGACGACGGAAATATACTTCTTCGAGTTGTCGTTGTACTCGGGCGGGCTCGACTTTTTCGACAAATCCTGAGGTTCCAAGTCGACATTTTTTGTCGAGCTGTTGGTACTCTTCTTGCTGAGATCGAGCACATCCATACTCAGGTCCAGCGGGGTGTTGTTGTTCGGACTGTACTGACTCGAATTACTTCTTTGGCGCTCGGATAATTTGAAAGGTAGGTTGTTGTTGTTGTTGTTGTTTATGGTTAAATTGACTAAGTTATTATCGTCGTTGCTGTTGTCGCTCTCGTTACTGGACTCGCTGTCATCGCAATTTGGACTAGTCATTGTTGCGACTTCGTGCGTGTCCCAAGGGCGATCGTTTATGACTACAACGGGCGAACGCCTATCAACGGCAAAACTATCGAATCGCTCGAAACTAGTCTTTGACTTTTCAGTACTAATTTTGTTTTGGTATTTCTCTTCGAAACGTTCCGGCTGACTCAGATCCTCAGTCGAGTGATTGAAGTTCAGAGATCGTTTTGCGTCGCTCCCTCCCGAAATCTTGGCCTGCAATTCGAGATCGTTTGTCGGATCTTCGGAAGGATGATAAATGATCGACTTTTTCACTTCGTCCCTGCCGAGCTTCGAATGACGATTGCGCAGATGTCTCTCGCAGTTCGCCTTGGTGGTGAACGCATAGTTGCACAACGAACACTCGTAGGGACGGTCGCCGTTGTGCGAACGCATGTGACGTATCAGTATTGCCTTGTCAGCGTTCGAATACGGACACATATTGCATCGGAACACGTTACCCGACACCAGGTGCGCGCGATTGTGACCTTTGAGAGCGCGCAAGTTCGGGAAAACTGCCGAGCACAAACGACAGGGAAATTCTCCTTTTAGTTTCATCTTCCTGAATTCCGACGCGAAACAGTCCTGTTGTTCCTCTTCGTTGGCGTCCGAATAGCTCCTGTCCGACGGCGTTAGACTGCCGTTGACGACGGGCGACTTTGTCAGATCTTGTAGTCGGAGTCCACCGGTATTGCTAACAGATATTATACTCTGAATGTCGGCCAGATCTTTCGGCTCGGATTTGAAATAAGATGCACTCTCGAATTTCTGCTCCTGACGTTTCGGCGTCACCGGCGAGGTCGGCATCGACTTGTTCTGCAGATCCAACCCGGCGAAAAAATCTTCCCTCTTTTTCTCCTCGACTTCTTCGTCGCTGGATACCCGGTCTTTGACGGGCGTCGTCCTGCGGGATAGATCGGTGGGAGAGTTGCCCTCGCCCGAGCCGGGTCTCTCCGCGGAGTTGTAACAATCGTCGTGGTGGATGCTCAGCGCCGAGCCGCAGGGGAAAGCGCGTCCGCACTTGTCGCACTGGAAGTTGTGATAAGCCGACGATGCCTGGTGGAGTTTCTGCTCGCAGACGGCCCGGGCGATGTGTGGGAACTTCTCGCTCGAGAAGTCCATGAAGGTCAGGTCCTTGAAGCCGAGGACGGACGCGTTGAAGTTGCTGGCCGTCTCCTTGTCATGGTGGACCATGAAGCGGTGGAGATTCAACACTCGGTGGTTCTTGAAGTCGAGGTCGCAGCTGCGACAACGGATCTTGTACTCGGGATGGGACGACTCCAGGTGAGTCTCGAGGACGTTCAACGAAGCGAAATCCTCGCGTTCGCACACAGGACATTGAAACCGTTGCGGGGTACAATATTCGGGTAGGTTGTTGGCAAGGTTTTTCATGCGCCGCTTCCCGGGATCGACTTCCGTCCCGAGGATCTCCGCCACTTTTCTTTTGTTATTGTTATTAGCCTCGGGAGATAGTTCCGGCGTTTTCTCCTGTTCAATTCCCGGCGTGCCGACGCGACGTTTCTTGTTGTTGTTATTGTTGGTCGGCGATCCCGGACTCTTCCCGTTCTGATTCAAGGAGCCAGTCGAGTCGTCGGTGCTTCCGTCGCTCTCGTAATCGTTCGACTTGGGACTGTTGTGTGTCCGCATGTGACGGTGCATGTTACCGTTGGTGGTGAACGCCACGGCGCAAACCCGGCACTTGAACGGACGTTCGCCCGAATGCACTAGAACGTGTCGGTCCAAAGAGCTCGACGAACTGAGCACTTTGTTGCAGATCTTGCACGAGTAACCCTTGGGCGAGAAAGCGATCTCGGCAGTCTCGTTGTCGTTGTTATGGGAACGGATGTGCAGAGTGAAGTCGTGTTGCGACGAGAGAATCTTCTCGCATATCGGACACATGTATTTCATTTCCGAATCGGCGCTGCTATCGACGTCTTGACTAGTCTCCATTTTGGCGTCGTCCCGATCGGATTTCAGCGAACTCGTATCCTTGATACTTTCACCGTCGGAATAATCTTCGTTGTTCTCGGAGATGTTCGAACTGACGCTCAACTTCGTATTCACTTTCTTTGGCAATTCGTATTTCGATACGAGATTCTCGTTGTTCTCGTTGATTTCGTTGTTGTTTTGGCATTTCAGATCGACGACGCTGGTGATCTTGTGTCGTCTGGTCGTTGTGAGATCGTTATGTTCGGGCGACGATGCTAGGCTGTCGTCGCTAATCGCCTGCGATGACTCGTGTCGTGTCTCCGCGTCGGTGTTCGACGTGGCTTCTGTCGAGAGAAAGAAACAGGAATGTAATCACATGAGTAAGAGTGGAGAGACAAACATAGAAGAGGTGGAGATCATGAATGTACAGATTGGCCACGATGTAGTGATACCAACCTATTTCATCATAATATAAAGAAGGTGACCCAACTCCCATACTGATAACATGGAAGGTATTTGTGGTTTCTTGCGGTCAGTTCAAAGCCAAAGGTCCCGATTGCCTATCACGATTTAGTGGATTCCCTTGTCAACTAGATGTAGATAAGTGTGCCTACGGTACTGGTGGCATTGTTGAACTAACAAAATCTATAATTCTCGTTATCTACCGGGCCGTATATAGCATTGTTGAGCATTGTTGTTTTGAATAGTTTGATATGAAAGCGATAGTTGCGCTACAGGCAATCGGGACCCTGGACTCGGGAACTGACCCTGGAAATATTTCACTTTCAAGACTCGAGTTGGGTCACCTTCTTTATATTATGATAAAATAGGTTGGTATCACTACAATGTGGAAAGGCTGTGAAAGACAGAGCAAGTCAATGAAACTGTCATGGCTAGAGGAGTGATTGCATTGAATGAGCTACTAAAGAAAGTGCTCAAGTTACCAACGAGAGATTTCTTTGTGAGGGGTGTTTAATAACAATCTGTAATGATAACTAAAATCTATTGGCATCGGATGAATCGTCGATGAGACGGTGGGTTGACGAGATGAAGGTTTCATAGTTATTGCGGAGGATAATGGAAAGGAAGCGTTCGTGGTTGATATCGTGAAAAATATTCTGGCATTTGACTACAGACGGAAATCTCTGTAACGATGGACAGTGGTGAGGATCGAGCATGGACCCGATCTACCTTCACCTCACAGTCACATCGAGTAACCATGTTATCCACTGAGCTACCAGTGTTGGTAATATTAAATAATAAGAAATGTAAATATATTCAAAGATGGAGAGAAAGACATATTTGAAATAATAATCCTTAAGAGTGATTAGGATTAAAGCATTAATTTAGTAATCAAAATGATGAAATTAAATTTAATTTAATCCAAACTCTGTATACCATAATGAAATGTATCAATCTGTGCAATAAAAGTATCTATATATCTCTACAGACTGAATTGAAGCAGTAACTCTATTCTGATATTTATTTACTGCTAATACTGCATACTAATTGGGAAAAAAAATATGTTTTCTCATTCACCATCAGGCGTGAGCACAATTGGATTTAACAATATATAAAATATAATGAAAATAAAAATAATAAAAATAATGAATTAAAATGAATTACATGTTGTAATGACAAACTTATGAAAATATAAGGCAAATATAATGACAGATGTAGGTAAGAACATGAATAAAAAAGATACAGATAACATTGAAAAGAGGAGAAGAAGAAATTATAATTTGTGGTGCTTCTCAGAGATTATTATTGTGAAGAATAATGCAAGTATAATTTAAAATCGAAGTTCCACTGACCTACTGCGTATAAGCACCACATCACAATCTTACGAAATAAAAATAGATGGTAATGTATGAACTCACAAAAACACGACTTCAAATAATACTTGTAGGTATCTTCCTTATTATATTTTTAAATCAATAAATTCGTAATAGAAACTCAAACTGAGCAATAAATATAAAACGTTGATTTCCAGTCACTTATCGATAGCTTATCCGCGACGACGGATGAAAACAAACTGAGAAGATAACAAAAGATTTGGTTTCCATGGTGACAGAGGCTGTGTGAATGACTGTATCCAGCGGGCAGGAAAAGGCTACTGTGAATGCGGTTTTCCGACAGATTTGAACACTTGTCATCTTGTTTGTGAGAATAGGTTTCGAGCTTATCACTTATCATATCAGACGTTCTCGAAAGGAAATGCGGTCAGGCTGTTAATTGTTGGTTAGAATAACGGTGCGTCGCATTTTAACTGAAATATCCTCATTCTTTTATGTTGACAGGTTTTAGTTCGAACTTCAAATCTTTGTGATATAATATAATAATACGTAAATTTCAATAAATCAATTACGTTCGATATCAATTAATTGACAGTAAGTTAACTTTCATTAAATAATCAAATGGTATTATTTCAAATATACATTTTATCGAATTAATTTTTTTTATATATACCTCCAGTTAACGTGAAAAGATTGAGAAAAATGAAACGACAATTCCTTTATAAACGGAATCAGGTGGGAGTACCAACCTCGAAAATTTAAAAATACATTTGAAATTATAAATTCATTATTTAGGTAATGTGCAATTGGGCCTATAGTTGATAATTTATACTTCTTATTGAATTTATTTTATTTTTTTCAAATTTTCATTGAATAATTTAGATATTTATAGAGAGAGAGAGATAAGTTTATTACAAAAAACACTGCCGCCAAAACGGTTGCCACACGGACACAGTATAACAAAATTTATAAAAACAATGCATCATTTTTTAAAAATAAGAGTATTAAATATGAAAAAAACAATTAATACGTTGCATATCTCAAATCATTCATAGTACAATAGTATACATTATTGTTAATATTTCCTCATCCATTGTTACGAAACTTCCATCTCATCATCCCACCATCTCATCAATCATTCATCCGACGCCAATAGATCTTATCCATCATTACAGCAAGTCGTTAAAACCTAACATAAAGCAAGAAAAAAGAAATCACTTTATATTTTATCTACCCGTCCAACATAAATCAAGCTATCAAGAAAATACATGTTTCACAATCACGTTTTCTTGCCTGACACATTCTTTAGGAATAATAAATAAGTCAATAAAAGCGGTGATAGTCCCCCCCCAGGAGCGACGCTGCACGGTGATTGGCTGGAATGACTAATGGGATGAGTAATGATATCTAGCTACCTTGGACAGGTGGAGGCGACGTAGCGGCCGTGGCCGTACACTGCTGCTGCATGGTGGCCATATCTTGCATCATGGAGCTAACCGACTGTTGGGGGGAGTGCGCTCATGTCGGCTGCAACAAACAAACAAACAAACAAACCTGTTAGTACAGAACAAACAGAAACAAACAAATACACTCGAATAATGTGGAACCCAAACAAACAAAACAAACAAATCAGTAAAGGAAAATAAGGATTTTAAAATTAAATTGAAAATGTACTCTATTAGGAAATGTTTTTACTCTGTAAACGAATTTCTGAACGATCATCAATAAGTAAACAGAATGTTCGACATGCATAAGTCATTATGTTAATTATTATTATTATTGTAAATATTAGCTATATTGTATCAATATTTTTCATTCTATATTTTATTTATATATTTGTATTGACCTTTCTTATATCATGTATATGATCAATTGAAGAATAAAAACATATATTATTATTATTATTATTATTATTATTATTATTATTATTATTATTATTATTATTAAAACCTTATTTCATTTCATTTATTCATTAATTCAAATAGATCATTGTATAAGATTATGCAAATAATATAGGCCTATGACAAGTCATGAAAAATATATCAAATACAAAGTAGAAGCGAAGTTCGTGCTATTTTTCATGAATAACTAACACATACAACTTTGTCCAGTAATAAAAAAATATAATGTAATGATGAATAATGAACTGTAAATGAATATGAATATAAAACACCAGTGATGTAAAAATGCTATCTATATAAAACTCAACACGTAGGCGATCTTCTCAGCAAATGATTATGATGAAAAAATTAATAATACATTTTATTATATAATATAAGAATATCTGAATGAAATATCCAAAGCAAATAAATTATGAGTAGGATATTCTAAAATCTTCAACAACATTCATGATCGCATACCAAAAAGAATTCTTCAACATTGTCGAGTGATTTTTTGATTGAAAACTGAAGGTGAAAATGATTACCAAGATCTATTGGCGTCGATGGATGATTGATGGGATGATGAGATGAAGGTTTATCTGGGTAATGGGAAGGATAGTGGGAAGGAAGCTCGATATAACACAGTTGCACGGTTTTTTCCGTGCCGGTAAATCACGTGAACCTGTCAGGAACTATAACACGAGTTTCTGACAGGTTCACGTGATTTACCGGGCCGGAAAAACCCGTGCAACCGTGCATACTATGCATGAAGATTCATCTTTTCATTTTTCCATCGAAACTTGATACGAAATCTTTGTTCCCCGATTAAGGCTATAAATGAAAGGTAGGATCGTTTAAACGGGGCGCAGTGAGGGTTCAGTGACATAAGATCAATTGGTGAATTTTAATCTCACTGAGACGAGGTCGATTGACTAGCACACTGAACCATTGTTCAGAGGTGACCGGGGTTAGATTCCCGCCATGGACGACCATCCTGGCAATGGTTTTTGGTAGTTTCCCTCTGTCGTTCAGGTTGATACTGGGATGGTTCCTTAAGTACAGGCCACGACCGACTCCTTCCCACTATCCAAAAAACACCAAATAAAATAACCTTTCATCCCATCATCTCATATATCATTCACCGACGCCAATAGATCGTAGTCATCAGTACAGTGCATCGTTAACACCCAATATGAATCATTTAATTAATTTTAATCTCCGAGAAAAACCGTTACAAATCAGTGTCTGTAACAATATTGATTTAATTGCGCGCGCACCGTGACGACCCCCCCCCCTCCCCCCACCCCCGGGCGGCGTGATTAAACACGTGTCCGACGTGATGCGGACAAACGTCTACCGGAAGTGCACCGTCATTCTGATTGGTGGAACCGGAAATGAGTGCATCATCGTCGTATAGGCTATATACACGTCGCGTCGCGTCCGACTCGGTGATTGGTTAGGAAATTGCAACGAGTTTCGATATAAGATTTTCCCCCCTCTCAATTGACTGGCTTGAAACATGCATGTGATGGAGGAAATTATACACTTTAATCGGCCGGTCGAATAAATATAGGGACTTGATCGATGTGCATTTTTAAAATCCTTTCCAAGTTCATTTTGACAAGATGTGGTGATTTTGTTCATTTATTTTAACGAAGCATTGTAATGATCAAGATCTATTGGCGTCGGTGAATGGTGAATGAGATGGTAGAAAGATGAGATGAAGGATTAATTTATTATGTGTTTTGGATGGTGGGAAGGAGTCGGTCGTGGCCTGTTAATAGACTGAACAAACTTCGAGAACCGAGATCTTATTCCATTATTCCACGCATACAACATTCAGGCGTTACTGCCTGCTTTGAGCACTCTAATTTGTTCAACATCTCTGTCAAGATGGTCGATCATGGCGGGAATCGAACCCCGGTCTCCTGAATGACGGTTCAACGTACTAGTCACTGGTCCACCTTACTCAGTTCAGTTGGAGTGATTTGTTCATGCTATACTCTGAATATTTCGATGTTTTACGAATGGTATAATAATTGAAGATATATATATATATATATATATATATATATATATATATATATATATATATATATATATATATATATGTGCTTACGTAGGTTCTCGTGGCCGATGGCCGTGGCCGATATATATATATATATATATATATATATATATATATATATATATATATATATATATATATATATATATATATATGTATATATATATATATATATATGTTGTACCGTGCTCTCGGGTTGACCGCGTATGCTCTTTAGAAGAGAACTGCTGGATCTTAAAAGATCCTTTGTCTCTCCAACGTTTCGGCAAGATGTGACTTGCCATCTTCAGGGGATCCGTAGTCTTCGGCGTGCGTAGATCGAATGACTCGAAGCTCATCGGCCGGTGTTTATATACCCTTTATGGAAAAGGGTCGTCTGTGATTGGCTCAAAGACTTTTTCCTTTTCATTGAGACAAAGGATCTTTCAAGATCCAGCAGTTCTCTTCTAAAGAGCATACGCGGTCAACCCGAGAGCACGGTACAACATTCTACTCAATCCGCGAGAACATCCGTCACAACATATATATATATATATATATATTATATATTAATTGATTATTTTTATTATCATTTCCTCTGGGAAAGAGATAAAATGGAAGTTAATCAGATATTCTGTGGGTGCATTATGTAATATTCATTATACGGTACTGAGTATGATAACTACGAGAGTGTTTTTTCCTTTTCTATTACCAAACACTTGAAAGTTGAAACTTTACTCAAACTCATTGTCTCCTCAATTAAGACTGAACATATCAAGACATGGTCGTCCGAATGGGGCACCACAAGAACGATTACCCACAAAAAAATCCATCATTTACGGAAGTAAACGATTTTTTTTAAAATTCACTTACAATTATCACAGTCTGAAAAAATGTGCCATCTAATTTATTTCAATACTTTCCCCCCTCATTTTCCGTTACTTTAAAAGTTAAAACCTGACTCCCCCCAACCAATCAACGCCCTCATACACCACGATAAATCAATCGATTTAAATCGTTACGCCACTCAGTTTCGATTAATATCGACTTGTAAACCTCTCACAACAATGGACCAAACGAGACGAGGTGTAAACCGCCCCTGTACTTGCCACACAATAACACCTGTGAGTGTACAAAACCACCCCTAGTGGTTACAACCCCCCCCCCAGTAATAATAATCCCACGGCGTATTAACTGCAAGCTGGCCGGTGGAACTATTGTTATTGTTACTGCATTAGGGTAGCACGCTCAATCAGCGATAGTGTTGGGAGGGGGGGGGGGGGGTGACGGGGGGGATATAGGGGGGGAGGTGTATTGTAGATGTAATAAGGTGGTATATTCAGCATATGAGGGACTTCATATATAGCCTATATATACAAACATTTGTATCAATAATATTTGAAACATTTGTAACATTTTTTTTATTTTTTTTTAATAACATCGAAACTTGATACAAAATCATTGTTCCCCAATTAAGGCTATGGATGAAAAGTAGGATCGTTTGGACGGGGCACCACAAGGGCGATCTTACCACTCCATTTTAATCATTTAAAACCAATAAACTTCAACACCAGGACTGCATTAATTTTTAACATTTGAATAATTTGTTAAATTCATGAGTTTGTAATGAAGTTATTGCTCTCCAATTGACCACAAGTGATGGGCGTGGCTTATCGACAGGCCACCTTGATCTATACTTCATGTGGGCATTCAGAGATACTCTGATAGGTAAATGTCAAAATTCCCACTCAGCAAATAGCCCATTTGATTGGATGTTTTGTTTTGTGACGTTTGTGGGCGGGTCAATCACTATAGTCGTCAATTAAGGATATAAAGTGGAAAAGGTAGGATCGTTGGGAGGGGATGGGGGACAAAGTTGATAGAAATGCATATAAAAGATGTTGAACTTTTCGAAATATATAATTTTTCGTATAGTTCAATTTGAAATAATTTTACACTCATTTTATAGTGAATTGGCGAAACTTCCTATAAAATAATTGTCTAGTATTTCAATTAAATATCAATTAAAAGATTTGTAAACTGATGAAAATGATTTTTATTTATTTTTATCAACAGCCAATAGTATTATGAGTCGAATTTTTGCGCTTGTTAAATTTACATATAAATGTATCTATTCACACGTTTTTCAACAGAAATATTCTCACTCAATGAATATTGGCTTACTTATAAAAATGTTGTAAATTATAATATAAAAATAAATAATAAACGTCGAGCTCACACGGAGTCGTATAGAAAATATCGATAGGAAAATGTCAAGATTTTGACGCCGAACGACGACGTTGGCTCTATCTCATGGTAACACCAAGTGTCAAGTACCACCCCCACCCCCACCCCTCCCCCAACCACCCCTTTGCCATCACGTTTCTAGGTGTTCGGTGACACAGAACTGTCAGACGCAAATAGCATACTTCGTCATTCGTAACACTGTTGCATTACTGAGACGGGTAGGTCAGTGGCTAGCGCGCTGAACCGTCGTTCAGGAGACCGGGGCTCGATTCTTGTCACGGGCAACCGTCCTATCAGAGGTGTACCGTGGATTTTCTCAGCCAGTCAACAATCGAAAATCGGTAGAAATTGTTCTACTGCATGAAGACGTATATACTACTACAAAAATGCTGGGTTTCAAGTTGACCAAAAAGTTTGATGCCACCCTCGGTAGCTCAGTCAGCTGAGGCACCGCTTCAGAAACTGAACTCACCGTCGGGCGTGGGTTCGAGTCCCGTATAAGGCATGAGTTTTTGTGAGCGTCCTTTCACTTATCATCTCTTTAAAACTTCATCATCACTTGCTCATTCGTACCCCCGTATAATCTAGCTGTTGGTGGGGTCGTTAAGCAACACAATAATCATGAAAGTTTGATTGAAAGTTGATAGGTGTGAAACGTATTTTTTTTCAGAAAACTTTATAACATTTAATAGATTTTAAAAAATAGAAAATATATGTTACATATATTTTCTATTTTTTCATATTTTCGCATTTCAGAAGAAAAGAAGTTACTTTTTACCTTCTGAAATGCGTATAAATTGTTGAATGATTATTCAGTAAAATTATCCCTGGAATCTTATATATTTCATGGGAATCTGGAATTATCATTCATTTCTTGCAGGTTTGCCAGGTTGCCAGGTTGCCAGGTTGCCAGGTTGCCAGGAAGCCTGACTGGCCAAGGTGATTCACGGCAGGAACTGATTCCTCTCTCTCTCTCTCTCTCTCTCTCTCTCTCTCCTCTCTCTCTCTCTCTCTCTCTCTCTCTCTCTCTCTCTCTCTCTCTCAATCTCTCTCTCTCTCTCTCTCTCTCTCTCTCTCTGTCTCTCTCTCTCTCTCTCTGTCTCTCTCTCTCTCTCTCTCTCTCTCTCTCTCTCTCTCTGTCTCTCTCTCTCTCTCTGTCTCTCTCTCTCTCTCTCTCTCTCTCTCTCTCTCTCTCTCTCTCTCTCTCTCTCTCTCTCTCTCTCTCTCTCTCTCTCTCTGTCTCTCTGTCTCTCTCTCTCTCTCTCTCTCCTAATCACTATAGATGACGGGAGATATTCCGTGTGGCTCGGTTGGTTGTCTGGATGTGGTTTCAAGACGATCCTAGCCTGACGTATAGATCGTTACGCCACGGGTTTTAACGCCACTGATTGGGGTGGCCCAGTGTGGGCGGACTCGTGACTAAGCCTGGGTCCTTGCCGCGGATGTCACCTAAACTATGACATCCCAGAGACCTAGACCTGGCTAGCTCCAAGAGACTAGGAATGTTCACTAGAAAATCTATTTTTTTTTTCATATTGGATTCAACGACACACTGTACTGATGGCTACAATCTATTGGCGTCGGTGAATGATATATAAGATGATGGGATGGTGAGATGAAGGTTATATTATTAGGTGTTTTTGAATAGTGAGGAGTCGGTTGTGGTCCGTTGTTAAGGAACCATCCTATTATTGACCTGAACGACAGACGGAAACCACGAAGCACCCGGAAACCAATTCCCCGGGCTCCTGAATGACGGTTCAGTGTGCTAGCCACTCGACCACTGGTCTCAGTACCCGAATAAAGAATTATATTCTGTCAAGTGACATCACCCATTGTTGAAAGAGACAGACAACAATGTCCATCAGTTAGAATTGACCAATCATAATATTTAGTAGTCCACCAGTTCGCTGTGTTGTTATGGTAACTATTGTTTGTCATTTGTTATGTGTAAGAAGCCAGTATGGCAATACACGATGATAACAAAGCCACGGTCTCTTAGAATGACAGTGATATAAAAAATACTGAAACTTGGGCTCCATTCGACACTAAAAGTAACAATAGGCTTCTGTCACGTAACAAATGACAAACAATCGTTACCATAGCAATACAACAAACTGGTGGACTACCAAATATTATGAGTGGCCAATTCCAACTGGTGGACATTGTTGTCTGTCTCTTTCAACAATTAGTGACGTCACTTGACAGAAGTCTTAATGCGCTTCTAAATCTCAATATGACCGAGAGAAGGTTACAAATAAACTCTCAACAATGTGACGTTTTTAAGAAATGTTTTTGTTGGGATGTAACTTTTTACAAGTTTTATTGTTTACTGTCCACTGTATGGTAAACTGACAAGGTTATAATTTGCCTCTGATTCTTTGTTATTGTTCACACCCTTTCATCTCACTTTTAATACACATTAGTGGACATATTAGGAGACGCGAAACATCCGGGCGCTAATGATGTGGGACACGGGGACGGTCGCTCGATACCTTCATCTCTCGTGGGGATAGGTTAAGACCTCTCTCTCTCTCTCTCTCTCTCTCTCTCTCTCTCTCTCTCTCTCTCTCTCTCTCTCTGCCAACAATACAAGTTGTTCATTTCCTCTCTCTTTCCTCTCTCTCTCTCTCTCTCTATTAGTCATGTTGATTCCAGGAAGGAGGAAGACACACACACAAGTCGGGACACCAGGGGATGATCATGCTCTGAGACACACGTTCGTCAACCCATGATGAGCACATCTCATTACACGAAACTATCGAGACAATTATATCTCCTTGCTTCCTAAGCTCCTTGCTAACGAGACGCGTACCACGAAGAAAACACCCCGGGCGTACGTATTCTTACACGTATGACCAAAATGGTATCAATTATTTCAATTATATATTGCTATTGGCTTCCTTCAATTGACGTCACACATTGTTGTAATAAGTGACAACAATGTCTCCGAATTATCTTCTCCAGTACAATTCTTCAGTATTTGTTCGTTTATCCACAAATTTTCTAGTTGTCACGTGGTAACCTGATAAATAAGTATATATATATTCATAAATTCTGTCACATTATTGGTCATTTTCCTTTTTTTTTGTATTCCTTTTTGTTTCTTTATATATATATATATATATATATATATATATATATATATATATATATATATATATATATATATATATATATATATATATATTATATATATATATATATATATATATATATATATATATATATATATATATATATATATATATATATACATATATATATATATATATATATATATATATATATATATATATATACACATATATATATATGGACCTTGCCTATGGCTCGGAGCGAATCAGCGTGACGCGTGGGCGGCAGGCAGGCAGTAAATGAGTCAACGAGGCCGACAGACGATCCAGTCACGTGGTGTAGTGGTATGGGAATAATTGATGACAAATACGAATATAAATTAGAAACATCATCTCGATCAGAGATTCGAATCTGTCAAAATGACACATCACAATTATAGAGGTTAATAATCTCAGAGAGCAGAGAGATGCATTTTGTCGAGGTGTGAATTAATTGATTAGCTGGAACCAAAGTCGATCAGCACGATTAGATTGATAATCTATCAAATAATAACAATTAATTTATTTCGCTGTTCTTTACGTTATATATACTTCAATCTACAAGAGAAGAAAACCGGCTAGTCGGCTCCCAACTATAGAGAATTGTCAAAAAAAAATTGTTATCAAGTAATAAAACATAATCTATGTAACTTTAAAGGACATCACAACAGCGACACTGGATTTTAATTTATAATGACGAAATTTATTTCCCTGAACTGTTACAGAAACTCAGAAATTATCATCTGAATTTCAGAAATTTGAATTATTCATTTTAGTTTTCCAAGTCGTGACGTAGACATTACACGATTCTGTTTGTGTTTCTATACATACAATCGGTTATGCCAACGTCATGACTCATGGTCTTTGAACGCCAAAAAAAAAAAATCGTAATTTCTGATATTGAGGTGATGATTTCTAGTTTTCTCTAAAATTAGGAAAATAAATATCCATCATCATTATTCATTTTTTTATATTGGGTTTTAACGACGCACTGTAATGATGACTGAGATCTATTGGCGTCGGATGAATGATTAATGAGATGATGGGATGATGAGATGAAGGTTTTTATGGGTAGTGGGAAGGATAGTGGGAAGGAAGCGGTCGTGGCCTATATTGTGGGAACCATCCCGGCATTAGCCTAGACTACAGAGGGAAACCACGAAAAAACCCTGTAAAGATGGACGGTGGCGGGGATCGAACCGGGTCCGATATGTCCCTTCACCTCCCGGGGCACATGAAGCAAGTGAGCTAACCACTCAGCTACTGTGCCGGTCATTATTCATTCAAATCTATTTTCACGGTTGTGATGTCCTTTAAGAATGTGATGCTTTCGAAAGATGTAGTTTCGTTTCGTATTGTAAAATCCACCCAGAAAGATGATAGTACCCTTGAAGACAATTTGTTTACAAAAAACAAGAAAACAAAATGGTATGAGTGACAGCGAAAAATTGGCTTCCATCCTACTCTCACAGAGTTTTGTCTGTATATTCTTTGTATGTTTGATGGTAAGCACTACACAGATCTCGCTACAACGTCAAATATTCATCACTTTTGAAAGGAGTAGATGTTTTCAATTCGTAAATCAAGTCATTTTTTTGTCTGTTGCTCAATTATTGTTTGCCTAACGACCCTTCCATGCCGTCCACGGTAGCTCAGTCAGCTAAGGCACCGCTTTAGAAACTATACAGTCACCGTTGGGCGTGGGTTCGAATCCCGCAATAAGGCATCGATTTTTGTAAACGTCCTTTCACTCATCATCACTTCATCATTACATAATCACCTGCTCATTCGTACCCCCGTATAATCTAGCTGTTGGTGGGGACGTTAAGCAAACAATTATCATCACCAACACGACCCCACCAACAGCTGGGTTGTTTGGGGATAGCGAATGATTGGATAATATATAAATGATGTTATCAGCTTTTGCGGGACTCGAACCCGCGCATTTATTTCTTCAGCTTTCAAAGTAAAACCTCAACCGTCCTAGGGCAAGGGATATCAGGCACATTTCTGTTTGTCATGTTGGTAGACCGGCCTTCTCTCGTGAATACAACTATATATCCAGGGCAGTCAATCGTCAATCGTCTTCCTAATCAATCAATAACAATGTTCATTATCAATCAAATCGGCCGTAAAGTGACGTTTATCGATCAGGAGAAAAGACGTCCTGTATCTAGCCTCGCGCTCGGCATTTGTCTCCAGAATGCGTCTGTCGACCTCGATTTGAAACCTCTTCCCGTCAATCGATGCGCCTGAAATATTCAGGTCTTGTTGTATCGAGTTCCAGTCAAGTTTCAGCCGAATCGGTTGAACGGAACAAGAGGCGCGAATCGAAGAGGTGGGCGGAGGGACGAGAAAGAGAGAACTGTATAAAAGGGGAGAGAAGGAGAAAATGATAGAGGTAGAGTTAGCAAGTTATAAAAGAGGGTTCGTGAGGAAGGAAGAGGGAGAAAGAGATTGTGAGGGAACTTCGAATGGAAATGAGAAAATGAGAGCCAGAGAGAGAGAGAGAAAGAGAGAGAGAGAGAGAGAGAGGCTTTCATTGTCGACATCGCAGGTCTGCTCATTTCTCTCACACGCGGTTATCCACGAGAGATGGAGATTCCGAGTGACCGTCCCCCCTATCCCACACCACTAGCGCACGGGTGATTCGAGCCTTCATCTCTCGTGTGTAACTTGTATCCACTAGAGATGAAGGCTCCGAGCGACCGTCCCTCCTATCCCACACCACTAGCACACGGATGGTTCGAGCCTTCATCTCCGGCGGACACCAATCGCACACACCTTAATACCTGGCAACTCTTCCAAAACACCAAAGAGCCACATATTGATTATTATTAGAGGCTAGTTACGGGGCACCGCGTTGTCATGGCGACCAGATCCGTGCAGAGGAAAACAAATCGTCACCTGTTTCCCGAATAACCACCCCCTCCAACCAACCACACCCTCCCTCCCCCTCCTCCACCCCCTGGCATGGAGCACGCGACGAGACGAATCCGTTGCGTCACTCAGACACGGCCACGCAGATACAAAACAGACAGATTCAAACTAAATATT
>OZ023337.1:31935164-31960073 GCA_964007535.1 Brachyptera risi
GAAATTGAAATCCACGACAACAAAAAGATGTACCACGAAGAATACCGAACCTCCAGAGAGAAGAGGTCTACACTGACCGACGCCGCGCGTACCGACGGTATCACCATGGCGACCGACGCCGCGCTGATCATCACAAGAGCACAAACAAAGATGGCGGAAACCGGCGCCGGTCGCTCGACGCGGGCGTCGTCAGGGGCGACGGGATACAGTGTGTTTGTTGTTATCTGTGAGCCACCCTCCGACACGAGTGATGGTGGTAATGAGCTGGTTATATACGCGATACACCTGGGCTACAGCTGAGCAGGTCGGCTTATCGCGAGATGCTGGCCATTTAGACAATCAATGTGATATAAAACTGATGATAAAAGCAGTCCACAACAACAATGTGTGAAAAAAAAATTATACATATATATATATATATATATATATATATATATATATATATATATATATATATATATATATATATATATATATCGGTATCCATCTATCCATATATTTCTATATCTTCATCTATATCTACATCAAAAAATTATACATATATATATATATATATATATATATATATATATATATATATATATATATATATATATATATATATATATATATATATATATATATCGGTATCCATCTATCCATATATTTCTATATCTTCATCTATATCTACATATCTATCGCTCTATCGCTCTCTCTCTCTCTCTCTCTCTCTCTCTATCTCTCTCTCTCTCTTTATACATATATATATATATATATATATATATATATATATATATATATATATATATATATATATATATATATATATATATATATATATACATTTTCTTTCATTACCCATCAGCTACGCTATTTGGGGGTACGAAGAAGCGGATGAAGGACGAATAATATTCAGTATAATTTTACTAGAAAATGTTGCGCTGC
Organism: Brachyptera risi; assembly: GCA_964007535.1. Lineage (NCBI taxonomy): Eukaryota > Metazoa > Arthropoda > Insecta > Plecoptera > Taeniopterygidae > Brachyptera > Brachyptera risi. The sequence goes on from OZ023337.1 coordinate 31,936,089, forward strand.
ATGGGAATCGAACCCAGACCAGAGTCAGCCTGCACAATGTAGTACATTCCAACAATATTATTCTTTTCTTTAATTCTAATAAATAACATATCTCCTCGGGCGGCTGCGATATGTTTGTTTGTTTACCACACACAACAACATAGACAACAACAACATAGACAACACATCAGAAGATTATCGACAGATCGACACCCCCGACCGCCATCACAGATCAACACGACCGAGACTGACGATTGGCCGTCAAGAGATTCGGTGAAATCTGTCCGCGAGATTGAGAAACAACTGAGAGCATTTCTGCATCAACCCTTAGCCAAAAATAACTTTCACGGCCCGTCAGATTGGCAAGACTGAGTGACAAGAGAAAGCTCGGAGTGATATATATATATAACGTCAGATCGGTATGCGAAGAGATCTGTCTCCGGTCGTATTGCCAGGCGCCACAAGATCTATTGCCAGGCGCCACAAGATCTATTGGAGGGTGAAACAATATACTCTATGAGTACAAAGACGTTATAACTATAGCATATTTACTTGATAAAAGGAATCTGGTATTTTTATTTTTATTCTTTTTTTTTCAAATTGGGTTTAGCGACGTACTATAATGATAACTAAGATCTATTGGCGTCGGATGAATGCATAATGAGATGATGGGATGGTGAGATGAAGGTTTCTCAAGTAACGGGGAGGATAGTGGGAAGGAAGCGGTCGTGGCCTATATTGTAGGAACCATCCCAGCATTAGTCTAGACTAAAGGGAAACCAGTTTCGATATGCCCTTCACCTTCCAGATCACATGAAGCGAGCGCGTTGACCACTGCGCTACCTGAGCCAGAGTAATTACATCAATGAAGAATGATTCATAGCAAATTGTCAACGGCCCCGAGTTCGTGTCCCGGTTAGAACCACATCAAAGACAATGGAATTAAATTACATTAGTTTGTTGGTCGAACAAATTGTTTCCAAGAAAAGCAAGCGACTTCTTTGGAAAATCTCGTGTAAAGATAATTCCAAAGTTCAGATCCGAGCACAAGTCACGTTATAATATCCCCCCTCCCCTTCCCCCGTGGATCTGCAGGAGAGGGAGGGGGGGGGGGGAGCCTGGGAGGAAGAAGGAATTCCAGCTTCATGTCAGGCTATAAATAGATTTCCTCGGGAGAAACTGGGCGTGGCCAGTTGGTTGGCTGCTGCATTGAACTCGCGAGATGGCATCTGAGAAGAGCGCAGAATCCCTTAACCCCCCCCCCACCCCCTCCACCATCTTCTACCCTCCCCTCTTGCGCCTGAATCATCAATAATCATCAGACCGTTCTTGCAATGAGGCTGCATGGCAGATCGCTGATACAATTCAACTTGTAATACTTATCAAAGTTGAAATGAAACATTGGACACTTCCCCTCCTCCAGAAAAAATGAAAAATAAAATTTAAAAAAAAACTCCATGAATAGGTGTTTCCCCCAAATCTAATAATTTAGTTTACAACAGTCATACTTTCTTCTTTTCATACATTGTTGCTACGACATAAGCCCTCTTGACACCACTCTTGTCCAAGGTGCTCATATCGTAACATAGCACTGTATCGTTATTCGGGAGATCGGGGTTCGATTCCCGCCACATGGTCGACCCGGGGCGCCTGAAGAGCGTATACCGGAATAAAGTTGACTAGGATGTGTGACATGGGTTTGGTTGTCCAAACCTTACCTGGACCCTAACCACATTTAACAACCATCCATAAGTACTTGAAGTCCATGTCACACGACCGAGTCGACTTAATTCCAGTATACGCTCCTCAGCGCCTCCGTCGACCATTAGACAAGAGGTGTGACGTGTTTTTCCTCACTCATTAAAAAGTTAAAGGACATCAAAACCCTGAGGCTAATTGGAATTAATAATAACGATATTTTTTTTCTAAATTTTGAAGAAAATTTGAAATGTTTGTCACAGTTTCAGAGGTTTATAAATAATTTGTTTGTCCTACAGATATTCGGAGTCATGACGTAGGCATTATCTGATTCTGTATCGTAACAAGAACAAAACAGGTGATGTCTACGTCACGATTCAGAAAAAGGGGCTGGGTACAAATTTTTAAATGATAATATCTGAAATTGAGATAATTTCTTTGGCTGAAATAAGTGGGAAAATATAGCATCTATACTCTTTCGAAAATAACCACAGAACTAGGATATCCTTCAATACATGGGATCAATTATTAGGCCACGACCGGCTCCTTCCCAATATTCAAATCGTCTAGATAGCTATAGGCCTATCCATAAACTGCAATAATAAAAAAATGATAAATAGGCCTACCTGTGATGCAATATATTCACTTTTACCTTGGTCAACAATCAACATAATTAGACGAGCTTTACCGAGGATTCAATTTGACATACTGAAAAAAATTGGTGTTCGTTTTTTTTTTGTGTGTTTTTTTGTCGGTTCTCCACAGGTCAAACGGCTACAGCTATCAACTTCAAACTTTTTTTTCATAATGGTTCCTCATCTAACTTAGATCTGTATCGTTTTGTGGCATTATCAGATCGTAACTTTTTTTTTATGAATTCAAGAAATTTCAAAAATGCCCATTAAAATAACACGGCGGAAAAAAAAGAAAATATTCTTATTTTCCCCCCCAAAAAATGAAATTCCGCGTGAAGTTGATTTACATTTTGATACACATTTCTGAAATCTTTCAGCTTGATCGGGTGAGCCATTTCGAAGACAAACCATAAAATGTGCTAAATTGGTAGCACTCGAAGCAGTTTTCACCCATTTCTAACTTAAATGTCACCCAATTGGCGAATGTAGGCAAAAGTTTAGCAATGAAGTCGACATACTATTACTATCCGCTTGTCTAACAACGCGTATATAGCGTTTTCCTAGTTAGTAAACATATCACAATAATATTTATCGATGATTACATTTCATTTGAACCTTCTTCAAAGTAATGTAATAAAATGAAAAAATGTAACTTTCAAATCCAAGTATGATTAATATCGATGTGTATATATATATACACAGAAATCTCCAATTAATTAACTCTGTTAATTTGTTATTATCTTCTTTCCACATTCTTTTCGAGACTTGTCGATACGATTCTAATCTCTGTTATTACAAATCTGATCTACTTATGCGTGCTTGTATCGTTAATTATAATTAATAATCATAAAATCAAGAATTATATTAATTAATAATCTCGGACGCCGCCACCGGAACACTTCCTCGAAAATACATTAGCAAAGATAATTTGTAAAGCAACTTTCAAAACTGGGATGCGTTGTGTGTAAAGACGTTTGACGACTGTTACATATATATATATACAACAGTCGACGAAATAACTCGGTCTAAAAACCTTCTCAATATAGGCCTATACACTGTTCGTGTTTATTAATCCCAAATAAATTATGTATTTAGATTAGAATATAATTAATTTTAATTTGAGATGGAATTTGAATAATTAAATAGAAGAGCAAAGAAAAGAGGAGAAAACGGAAAAAATCAAAAATAATAAGAAAAATAGGATAATATATTGATTATTGTTTGCGTATTGACCCCACCAACAGCTAGGTTATACGGGGTACGAATGAGCAGGCGATGATAAAACTATAAGTGATGATAAGTGAAAGGACGTATACAAAACCCATGCCTTATGCGGGACTCGAACCCACATCCAAAGGGAACTTCAGTTTCCAACACAGTGCCTCAGCTGACTGAGCTACCGAGAAATAACGAGAGAATTGAATATAATTCTTCCCTTTTTCAATATTTGAATTGTAAATTATCCCTTAATTTATTACATTAAAATGTAGTGTTTTTGAATGGGTTATCTTATTCAAGTTTTTTGGGGGGTGGTCAATTATACCAGGGTGGTAAGATCGCCCTTGTGGTACCCCAACCAAACGATTATATCTCTCATGCACAGCCTAACTGCACAAATAAATATATCAATTAATATAAATCAATCAATTTTGAAACTGAATAGTTATTTACTGAAGATTGTTATTTTCTTTCAACATTTCGGACGTCTAGGACGAGGGGTGAGCATAATAGTAAATTTGGTGTACATTTGATTTCAGATTTCAAGGGATTTCAGGGAGATTTCACGGGATATCCAGAAGATTTGAAGATATTTCAAGAAGATTTCAAGGGATTTCAGGGAGATTTCACGGGATATCCAGAAGATTTGAAGATATTTCAAGAAGATTTCAAGGGATTTCAGGGAGATTTCACGGGATATCCAGAAGATTTGAAGATATTTCAAGAAGATTTCAAGGGATTTCAGGGAGATTTCACGGGATATCCAGAAGATTTGAAGATATTTCAAGAAGATTTCAAGGGATTTCAGGGAGATTTCACGGGATATCCAGAAGATTTGAAGATATTTCAAGAAGATTTCAAGGGATTTCAGGGAGATTTCACGGGATATCCAGAAGATTTGAAGATATTTCAAGAAGATTTCAAGGGATTTCAGGGAGATTTCACGGGATATCCAGAAGATTTGAAGATATTTCAAGAAGATTTCAAGGGATTTCAGGGAGATTTCACGGGATATCCAGAAGATTTGAAGATATTTCAAGAAGATTTCAAGGGATTTCAGGGAGATTTCACGGGATATCCAGAAGATTTGAAGATATTTCAAGAAGATTTCAAGGGATTTCAGGGAGATTTCACGGGATATCCAGAAGATTTGAAGATATTTCAAGAAGATTTCAAGGGATTTCAGGGAGATTTCACGGGATATCCAGAAGATTTGAAGATATTTCAAGAAGATTTCAAGGGATTTCAGGGAGATTTCACGGGATATCCAGAAGATTTGAAGATATTTCAAGAAGATTTCAAGGGATTTCAGGGAGATTTCACGGGATATCCAGAAGATTTGAAGATATTTCAAGAAGATTCTAAGGGATTTCAGGGAGATTTTAAGGGATTTCAAGAAGATTTTAAGGGATTTCAGGGAGATTTCACGGGATATCCAGAAGATTTGAAGATATTTCAAGAAGATTCTAAGGGATTTCAGGGAGATTTTAAGGGATTTCAAGAAGATTTTAAGGGATTTCAGGGAGATTTCACGGGATATCCAGAAGATTTGAAGATATTTCAAGAAGATTTTAAGGGATTTCAGGGAGATTTTAAGGGATTTCAGGGAGATCTCACGGGATAACAAGAAGATTTGAAGATATTTCAAGAAGATTCTAAGGGATTTCAGGGAGATTTTAAGGGATTTCAAGAAGATTTCAAGGGATTTCAGGGAGATCTCACGGGATAACAAGAAGATATCAAGATATTTCAAGAAGATTTGAAGATATTTCAAGGGATTTCAGGGAGATTTCACGACAAGTGTACACCTGATTTCAGGAGTTGTTTACGTCTCGGTCTGGAATGAGTGAACCGAGCTCATCCAAGTGTGAAAACTGCCGCAAACAGATGTTATTATCCTGATAAAGAGTAGGACTGATGAAAGATGGATATTGCTGTGAAATCGACGCATGGATTAGCTATAGGAGAAACGCTATGTTGAAACCGCGATTACGAGCAACAATTAAATCAATTAGAGACCGATTACCTCCTGGTACTGCACGGATCATAAAACAAGATGATGTGCTCGTAATATGAGATAGAAACAAGATGAACAACAAGATAATTCATCTTGATTCGGAAGCGCAACAATTGAATGTCTGGAATGTCTAGATGGCAGTGTATCATGGAAGTTTGGTTGATAATACATTCGGTGACCATGGTGACCATCATAAAGAGTTTTTTTTTATATTGGGTTTTAAGAACGCACTGTACTGATGGCTACGATCTATTGGCGTCGGTGGATGATGAATGAGATGATGGAATGATGAGATGAAAGGTTATTATATTGGGTGTTTTTGGATAGTGGGAAGGAGTCGGTCGTGGCCTGTTGTTAAGGAACCATCCCAGTATTAACCTGAACGACAGAGGGAAACCAAAAAAATCCAGCTTTGACGCTTGACAATTACGCGACATGACTTAAATAGTTTTTATTCATACCATTCTGAAGGTATCACAAATATCCTATAGTTCCCTCCACATTAAAAATTTAATATCTCATACCGTTCAAAAGTTATCACAAATAAAAAAAAAATATAATTCTCTAAATCGACTCCCATGGACTCTTACCTATCACTATAATTACCGTGTTCAAAGCTCAAAAACCAACCACAATAGATATCTGGCATATTTATCTACTTGATAATAACGCAAATCTGGAATATCAGCTAATGTTGGTACTATCGGCTGACGAGCCAGATAGCTTGAACTCTTTTCACTGGGTTAGGTTGGCAACATGTGATTAGCGCGATTATTTCTGATATAATGGATGTCAGGCGAAGGATATAAACGAAGAGGTGGACAAGACTGCATAATGGTCGTTAACACGTCGTTATCACTGCTAGTTGAAAGCTCGCTTTGTCAAATATAGGCCTACAATGTTTTAATATTTAGACGATAGATATGAAAGGACGATAGATAGATAATCCATCGTCTGGAGTTTTAAATTTCGATCACGATTTATAAACAAATACGGGCTATATTAATTATACTCGATTGTTATGTTAATATAATAGGCTATATGATTATGAATTCAATTTGAAGGCAATTTGAAATAGGAAATATATTTTCAATCTGATATTGACATTTAGAATTTTTTTTCTTTCAATTTTCACAAAATTGATGACCAGATAGAAAATCGGGATGAGTGTTTTAACTTTGCCAAATTTTAGATTAAAATATATTTATATATTTATATTATATATTTAAAATATAATATATATATATATATATATATATATATATATATATATATATATATATATATATATATATATATATATATATATATATATATATATATTTAAAATATATTTTATATAAATATATATAAAATATAAAATACGAAATATAAATTAAATTTGGGTTCAGATTATCAACGATAGTTGGTGGATCAACTCGTTATCATCGTTGACCTTAACTAATAGTTAGCTAGGATTTTTAAAACCAGCTCTTGATTCAATCAATTTGGGATTATTCACATTCATGTGCATATAAATTCAAGTAGAATCCAATCGAGGGCGCTGTTTGAACTGTGGTAAAATTGGTATATTCAATCAGGGTGTTTATAAATAATCACAAATGAGATATAAATCAAAATGGACGATTGATAAGCCACGCCTATATATAAATATATTAAAACAATTTTGTATTAGTAAATAATAAAGACTCTGCCTTTCATAAGGTTGCCCATTAGACGCAGAATAATGTAAATAAAAATGAATATAACAAATTAATATAGAGCCAAAAAGACAATACAATAATGTTTGATACAAAAAATTGATAATAATATTGTGCTATATAGTCCAGAATAGATAATATTGTAATTGAACACTTATTAAAAAAAAAAGGAAGAAATATTTTCAAGAATGTATGTATCGGTAATACAAAAGCGATACATCTAGGCCTTAATCTCTTGTCATCAAGTCCCGTGGCGGGAATATGTCTCCATCAGATGGGCAGGTCCGCCTTAAGAGCCCGCATCTTAGCTGAGCATGTTTCTCTTCGAAATGCTCGACCCAACTTCGATGTGCGTTTGAAAGTTTGATTGTGGGTTGAAAAGTGAAAAAAGGATAACATTGGAAGAGTTCCAGTAACCACCGCTAGATGGGGGAGTTTTTCGTTTCATAATTTGGACAAAATCTAGTTACATTACACATTTTGGCCAAGTGAATTGGGAAAACTGTAGAATAAAAGGCGAATCAGAATTTCAAATATTGATAAGCAAAGTTGAACTTAAGGATGTGCGTTCAAGATTTATTTCTACTATTATTCGGTGACCGTGAATTAGGCAATGAAAACCATCAAATTAGGCACATTTTGATCCAATTATTGCTCCATAATAAAATCAATATTCAATTTTTGATTAAGCATATCCAATTGTGAGGGTATTGTTTATTCATTGCATTTTACCGCAAGTCCCTGTAAATCCGTCTAAGATGCGGGCTCTTAACGGTATAGTTCGAGAAGGTGTTGCAAGTCTATTTCGATCGTTTAGGAAAGAGGGCGAAAGTTTCAGATATTTATTAATATCCTATCTGAGATTCATTATCGCATCTTATTGGTCAATCGTTGCTATTTATACGACAAGACGCATTCCTTATTTCCACAACAGAATCTCGACAAGAAGGGTTTGTACACACAGCGAGCTGTTATACGGTATACCAAACCCAATCAGGCCGATTTACAGATATATTCATCTGATATATTCATCACTATGTGTGTATGTTGCAAACATCATATTTTGTGTTCTCCATATATTATCATTTTCATATCTCACATTTTTTAAATCATTAAAAAAATGAATAAAAATAAATAAATTAATAATAATAATAAGTCAAGAATAAAAACGCACATTACCATTTCGACATATACTATTTCAGAAAGCCCGCACACAAGAGTTTTACTCTTACTTGGGCTTCTTGTTTCTAAATTAAGATTAAACATCATAATTGAAATCTCTTTCTTAAAATTAAAATTAAATTCTTGCGATCAATTCCATTTTACCTTAAAATGTTCAAAATTGATGTATATATTTATAGAGTCGAGGTATTGGTTCCATGTAGACCTGTTAATTTAGTATTATGATATTGTTATAAGACTATATGTTCAAATGTATGTTTGTACAAGAATACAATGTGATTGTACAAGAATATGTGTTGTATGAACAAGAATAAAATGATATTCAAATTGAATTGAATTGAATTCATCGATTGACCATTCAATTAAGGAGATAAATTATTGAAACTACGAAAACGCCATATATGCGTTGTTAGACGAGCGGATAATAATAGTATGTCGACTTTTTTGCCAAACTTTTGCCTACATTCGCCATTTGGGTGACATTCAAGTTAGAAATGGGAAAAAACTGCTTCTAGTGGTACCAATTTAGCACATTTTATAGTTTTTCTTCGAAATGACTCACCCGATCAAGCTGAAAGTTTTCGGAAATGTGTATCATAATGTAAATCAACTTCACGCAAAATTTCATTTTTTTGGAAAATATTTTTTTTCCCGCCGTGTCATTCTAATGGGTATTTTTGAAGTTTCTAAAATTCATAAAAATAAAAGTTAACATCCGATATTGCCACAAAACTATACATATCCAAGTTAGATGAGGAACCATAATGAAAAAAAGTTTGAAGTTGATAGCTGTAGCCGTTTGATCTGTGGAGAACCGACAAAAAAACATTAAAAAAAAAACATAAAAACAAACACCAATTTTTTTCAGTATGTCAAATTGAATCCTCGCTAAAGCTCGTCTAATAATTGGTTTTTAGATGGTTATAATAATTTGGTGGTAGGCCTATAAATTTCGACTCTTTTCAGAAAATATGTTCAGAAACCGAATAGCATTTATTATTAATACCGGTGTTTAATTTTCAATCTCTAAAAAATAGTCTCCTGTATTTTTAATAATAGGCCTAATGGCACTTCTACTATTTTGAAATATCATTATTGGTATGATATTGGTATACATTGTTCGAGAACTCCATGAAGCAGGGTTCTCGCAAAAGTCCTTTCACTTATTACTATACTTCGTTGAATTCATTTTCTTTAAAATAAACATGAAATGAATACACGAATTAGATTTCTGAAACATAAACATAAATATTGTCCACCAAATTAATATAAAATTCGAGTAATTTTTCATTATTTGAATATGGACTATAATTAAAGGACATCACAACTCTGAAAGTGGATTTTAACGAATAATGACGATATTCATTTGCCCAAATTCAGAGACTAACTAGAAATCTCCAACTCAATTTCAGAAATTAAAATTAGTTTCAAATTATTCATTCAAATTTTCAAATTAATTAATAAATTGGTACAATCAATTCATTTCTTCTCCAATATCAGGCTCTTCTTCTGAGTCGTGACGTAGACATTACTCGATGCTGTTCATGTTTCTATACAGAATCGGTAACGTGGTCTCTGGAGGAAAATAAAAATAAAATTGAGATGATGATTTCTAGTTTTCTCTAAATTTAGGGAAATAAATATCGTAATTATTAATTAAAATCTAATTTCAGAGTTGTGATGTCCTTTAAGTCTTGTAATATTTGCGCTTCGTAAGCCAGTTTATAAGACTGGTATTTGCTGACTCGGGTATCGCAATAATTGCAGTGGTGTTGACGCACCAGAAGCGTGCTCGTCAACACTGAGTGTAACGATTGACCGTCCCCCCTATCCTCCAACACCATCGGTCGGCAGTCTCGACTCGTCACTGGGAGAAGTTTCATCACGCCAGCCGGTTTGTGGTGAAGATGAAGGTTCCGACCGACCGTTCCCTCTACTCCGCATCACTAGCGCACGGGTGGTTCGCACCTTCTTCCGTGGATACAGTATAATTATTAAAGTTGATCATTATAAAATATCCTGGTTTTCAAAACAGAAGTCATTACAGATATTAATGAATTGATTATTATATTCGAGAGAATGTGCAAGGCAATTACGTCAACACATTGATAGTGATATAAACCGAGATATATCACAACTAAACTGAGTGATATCACAACAAAACCGAGTGATATCTCAACTAAACCGAGTGATATGTCACGAGACAAATTCACGAAAATTAAAGCGAGATGTATCACAACAAAACTGAGTGATATCACAACTAAACCGAGTGATATGTCACGAGACAAATTCACGAAAATTAAACCGAGATGTATCACAACAAAACTGAGTGATATCACAACTAAACCGAGTGATATGTCACGAGACAAATTCACGAAAATTAAACCGAGATGTATCACAACAAAACTGAGTGATATCACAACTAAACCGAGTGATATGTCACGAGACAAATTCACGAAAATTAAACCGAGATGTATCACAACAAAACTGAGTGATATCACAACTAAACCGAGTGATATGTCAGGAGACAAATTCACGAAAATTAAACCGAGATGTATCACAACTAAACTGAGTGATATCACAATTAAACCGAGTGATATGTCACCAGACAAATTCACGAAAATTAAACCGAAACATCTGTCACTTTGAGATCTGATCCCATTCACCCAGTCGTCTCTTACTGCACATGGGAAGTTTTTTTAATATTTTCAGAGTACTTGAAAAAAAAATCTTGAATCCTGAAATTAGTAAGACACACTTAAAATTATTTGAATCAATTGAATCATATATTGTTCAAATATTCATTAATCTGAATGCTTCAAATGTACTGTAAATGTCCAAGGAAACGTCTATATTTATATTTTCCTAATGAATATTATATAATATATTGATTTATAATAATTCTCATGATGTATTCTATTCGAATGGCATTTTGTAATGGAGATAATGAGTGACGTCACCTTACGTGATGACGTAACATATTGTACAATTGCAATAAGGAAGGTATTTTAGTTTTTCGGCGCGTGTAAAAAAATAACAATTATTGCTTTTCAATACATAAATATGACGAATCATCAAAACCGCTTGAGTAACATTCAACACTTGATTCATGTGACCTTTCAGAACAAACTAAATCATTTTATTTTACTATGATACAAACAGAAGACGGTGGAAAAATCGGGAAAATATTGTTTTTCTTACATGACTGGAATTGAATTTATTATTTATTGATTGAATTGATCTCACCATGATTCAAGGAACACAATATCTTTATTTACTTCATTTTTTATTTTAATTTTTCAGGGTTTAATCTATCTATACCAAAGGTGTGTGTAATAATGTTAACTATGTGAAAAATGAAAAAAAACTGCACATTTATTAAAACTGTAATTCCTTATGTATTATGTATAGTATGAAATTATTTTTGAATTGAATTGATCCATGTAGATGGGCGTGACTTATACGAAGCTGGGCAAATTTTAGATACCTTGATTGGTTATTTACCTATTTCCCTTGCTTCACTGTTCACTTGATTGGTTTTTATATTTTGTGACATCACGAGGACGGACGATCTATAATGGTCAATTGTCGTGAATCTTTTTTTTTTATATTTCAAATATGGAGAGTGCATGGGATGGGAGTCAATTTATTGAAATATCAGTTTTTTGGTGATAACTTTTGGTGATAACTTTTGGTGAACGGCATGAAATATCACAATTCTAATACAGATGAAACACAGGTATTTGTAATAGGTGTTACCGAGACGCGTGGCCCAGTGGTAAACACACTGAACCGTCATTCGGGAGACCGTGCCATGGTCGACCATCCTGACAGAGGTGGTTTCCCTCTGTCGTTCAGGTCAATACTGAGATAGTTCCTTTACAACAGGCCACGACCGACTCCTTCCCAACATCCAAAACACCTAATGAAATAACATTTCATCTCATCATCCCATCATCTCATTCATCATCCACCGACGCCAATAGATCGTAGCCATCAGTATAGTGCGTCATTAAAACCCAATATACATACATACTAAAGTATGTCAGTAAATATGTACAGGTTGTGAATGGCTACGTTTTATAGGGATGAAATTAATGGAACGAATGAATGGATGAATGAATCAGGAAGGCTCATAAATTTGAAAATCAAAGTGTGTAGAGTCTATAAAACTATCAAGTACATTCTATATATACATCTCGATCATCTCACAACGTGTATAGAGCGTTTTCCAAGTTAATGACAACAGAAATGAAAGACTTTTATCTAATCAAAATGGGGTGGTAAGATCGCCCTTGTGGTGCCCCGTCCAAACGATCCTACTTTTCATCCATAGCCTTAATTGGGAAACAACGATTTTGTATCAAGTTTCGATGTTATTAAAAAAAAATAGTTTTGTCCAAAGATCTTACAGAATTACAGGAAGATCATATTTTACCCTTTTTTTTTACAATCATCATCAAGTTGGTAGAGAACCTCCTCTCTCGTGGATACAAGTATATTTGACACGAAAAGTAACAATAGAATGCTCTTCTAAATCTCAATATGGCCGACAAATGGTTACAAAAGTTCAGTCAACAATGTAATATTCCAATCAAATGTCATTGTTGAAAATATTTCATTTTGTAACTTTTCTCTAGTTCCATTTTTCAACACCAACAGCGTATCTGCAACATTTCTGACGAAACGATGTTCGTTTCAAAATGAACCACTCCACGAGTCGATCAAACAGTCCGACATTTCGTGGCTCCGAACTACCTTACCGACATGCGGTGTTACCACCAGACAAATCGATGACATCTGTGTGCGAGGTTTAAAGTCTAATCGATGTAGGAAATTATCGATCGAGCAGAGATCGACAGAAAATATTGCAATGAAGCAACAGCTGGTTCAATGCACCTCTTAGGCCTAATCGATCAACTTCCCGTTTAACTATGGGCAAATCATTCATTCAATTATTTCACACAGAGATCATTAGAAGAGATTTGCTAATTTCAACGTATCTCATCTAGGAATGTGCTAATTCCATACATTCATTCATATATATATATATATATATATATATATATATATATATATATATATATATATATATATATATATATATATATATATATATATATATACATGTATATATATATTTTTTTTATATATAGATATATATTTTTTATATATGTATATATATATATATAATTATATATAAATATATATATATATATATATATATATATATATATATATATATATATATATATATGTTGGGTTCAACGACGCACTGTACTGATGACCACGATCTATTGGCGTCGGTGAATGATATATGAGTTGATGGGATGATGAGATGAAAGGTTATTTTATCAAGTGTTTTTGTATAGTGGGGAGGAGTCGGTCTTGACCTGTTAAGGAACCATCCCAGTATTGACCTGAAAGAAACAGGGAAATCACAAAAATCTCTATCAGGATTCTCGACCATCCTTGAATCGAACCCCGGTCTCCTTAATGACGGTTCAGTGTATTAACCACTCGGCCACTCGTCTCAGTCAAATAATTCAATAGAACCTGTTATAATATCACCATAAGAAGATGGCATGTTCATCATGTTACCATAGTAACTGGGAAAGATGGGGCAAACAAACTATGGTACAGAAATTGTGATTGGAGAACACAATTGAGAGGATATTGTTGTATACTCATCACAACAATGTGTGACGTCACTTTGAAGAAGCCAATTAAATGAACGTATTACTTTAGATTCACTCAAATCGGAAAATCACATTCATTCGTTTCTTTTTAGACTTTCATGTATTTCAATAGAATCAACTTTATTCTTGACAATGTATAGCTAATGAATGCAATACAATGCAATTCAATTATTTAAAATGTGTTCCGAATTTTCTGAAACTGAAAGACTTTTATCTGCGGCGGAAAATTATGGTCACATACAGCGCAGTCCTGGTATTGTAGTTCATTGGTTATAAATAATCAAAATGGGGTGGTAAGATCGCCCTTGTGGTGCCCCGTCCAAACGATCCCATCTTTCATCCACAGCCTTAATTGGGGAACAATGATTTTCCATCAAGTTCCGATGTCATTGAAAAGAAAAAATTATTGGTCATTTTCAAACACCAAAACTTTTTTTTCTTCAATCAACATCGTAAAATTGCCACAAAGCCACTGTCTCCCTCTAAAGGCAAAGGATGAAAGGTAGGATCGTTTGAACGGGGCACCACAAGGGCGATCTTACCAGAAATATTCGAATCATCGAACCTTGATAACAAAATCATTGTTTTCCAATAAGGATCAAGGATACAAAGTAGGATCTTTCGGACAAGTATACAATTTGATAATCTCATTATCTAATATTTAATTATATATAATTATTATCCGAAAAAGATATTAGCCATCTGCGTACAGATGCTGGTAGGAGGGAGGCACGTGGATGCTGGCTCCGGAGCCAGGTGGAAGACGGGAGAGAGGGGAGAGGGGAGGGGGGGGGTAGATCGCGTGCTCTATACACACCGGCTGATCACGGGTGTATTAAAACAGCTGCCTGATCGGGCGGCGCTGATATCAGAGAGAGAGATAGAGTGAGAGAGGGAGGGAGAGAGAGAGAGAGAGAGAGAGAGAGAGAGAGCGAGAGGAGAGAGAGGGAGAGGAGAGATGGAGATAGAGAGAGAGAGAGAGAGAGAGAGAGAGAGAGAGAGAGAGAGAGAGAGAGAGAGAGAGAGAGCGCGCGAGAGGGAAAGAGAAAGAGAGAGATAAGAGAGAGAGAGAGAGAGAGGGAGGGAGAGAGTGAGAGAGAGGGAGAGAGAGGGAGAGGGAGAGAGAGAGAGAGAGAGAGAGAGTGAGAGAGAGAAAGAGAGAAAAAGACAGAGAGAGAGAGAGGAAAGGTGCTCTAACGGACTGTCAGTACAGCGAGATGGAAGCTGCTGTCAGAGAGACTAGCACAAGTTGGGACTTTTCAGCTATGTTCCAGGACAATGTTGTTCCAGGACAATGTTGTTCCAGGAGTGAACATCGAACCAATTCAAATAATCACACATATAGGCTACCATATAATGATGATTATACATTTCATATAATGGAAATAATTTTACGTGTTTATTCAAACTAACATTGAACTCGAAAACGATTTCAGTTCTGATTTCAGTTTTTATACTCTACTTCTTTTATGTCCTCATTTTTCAATTTTCATTTTTTTCAATCATGCTCTTGTCAACGTCTGCAATTGAATAAAATAATAATACGATATTTTAATTGTATACAATTCATTTTCGTTCACTTTACTTTCCTCCACGGCCTTATTGGGGAACAACGATCTTTTACCAAGTTCCAATGTTAATGGAAAAACCTCTCAATCAGAAAGGTTGACCACGGCGGGAATCGAACCCCGGAGTCCTGAATAACGGTTCA
Source organism: Brachyptera risi (assembly GCA_964007535.1). Lineage (NCBI taxonomy): Eukaryota > Metazoa > Arthropoda > Insecta > Plecoptera > Taeniopterygidae > Brachyptera > Brachyptera risi. The sequence goes on from OZ023337.1 coordinate 31,951,928, forward strand.
GCGCACTAGCCATTGCTCCACCCATCTCAGTAGAAACCGCACCGGAACTTCCGTCAGGCCAGACGGCAATAATGACGTAACGAATCGTCGTGTCCGTCTCATCAGCAATTGGTCCATTAGTAACAGTCATCAGAGATGCTGCAATAACATCTCTCCAAGATACAGAAGAAACTCCCGTGCGCTAGTGGTGTGGGATAGGGGGGACGGTCGCTCGGAACCTTCATCTCTCCTGGATACAAGCTACACACGAGAGATGAAGGCTCGGACCACCTGTGCACTAGTGGTGTGTGATAGGGAGGACGGTCGCTCGGAACCTTCATCTCTCTTGAATACGTCACAAACGAGTGATGAAGACTCGAACTACCCGTGCGCTAATGTTGTGAGATAGGGGGGACGGTCGCTCGTAACCTCCCATCTCTCGTGGTCGCATTGGGTGTCAATCAGCGAGCACACGACATTGAATACTGGGAAGTGTTTAGGTGATTCCTCCGAAGGTAAACCGATGACCTGAGATCTTGGTACGAGCCTTGGGAGGCTGTAACTGTATCATTAGTTCCATCTGAATGTTATCCCGAAGAGAAATCGATTGCGATAGTTCTTCGTTTTAAGAGCGGTTATGACTCGATTTGGCAAAAAATCAATTTTTCGGACATAACTATAAGAAATACCATTCTAACATACAACAGTATTTCCAAAATCAATAACTCAATGGTGAAAAAAAAAAATTTGAAAAAAAAATAAAAAAAAAAAAAAAATATATATATATATATATATATATATATATATATATATATATATATATATATATGAAATAAATCAATAACGCAATGTAATGATGACTGAAAATAAGTTCTATTGGCGTCGGTGAATGATATATGAGATGATGGAATGATGAGAAGAAAGGTTATTTTATTAGGTGTCTTTGGATAGTATAGGAAGGAGTCGAGATCTCAGTATTGACCTGAACGACAGAGGAAAACAATGAAGCACTTCCGTCAGGATGGTCGACCACGGCGGGAATCGAACCCGTACGGTTCAGCGTGCCAGCCACTCGACCACTCGTATCGGCAAGTCGACTCTTGTCCTGAGCGCTCTTAAAGTCTAACAGTCGTTTGGTCAGCAGAGTCAAAAAGTAATTTTGAAATTAATTCTACATTGGGGAAATTTTAGTCAAGCTTTATTGAATATGTGTGTTCTTGAATTGAAATTACATCAGAAACACTGTCATATTTTTTAGGCCGAAGTTACAGCGCTTGATGAAATATTAAGTTGCTATTTTGACTTCATTTTGGTGAAAAATCAACTATTTTCCCTCTTAAAATGAGTGTGATCCGTAAATGAGAACGGGTACCTTTATTTATTTTTGCATAATTCCATTTATAATATCTTCATCCACAATAAAACAAGTTTTTTGATTGAATGTTATTCCTTTTAGTATATTTTAATGATCTGTTGAATAATAGAAACGCATGAAATTTGAAGGTTGCGTGTTGAATGATGGGGAAACATCCAGTATTTGAAGCGATATATCTCTAAATTTATCCCGGTTAGCCTATCATCTGTTTGGATATTATTATCGAGCACATCAAAACGAATCGACTGACAAAAACTCATGATTTTTTCATGATCATGATGTAATGGAGGTTAGACCTTAAGACAGTAAATGTTGCAATTAGCGATTCATCGCGAGAGACCAATAATACAGAAGTCAAGCCATCTTACGAAGACAATAATTACCGTTGTTGATTGTTCGAAAGACCAATTAGAACAATTTAAAAACCGTTTTATAGATCTTTAGTCGAGAAAAATCAGTGACGGTTTCGATCGACAGTCTCCCCTATTGAATAGCATCAGTTTCTGGGTGTTTCGATTCGATAGACTGAATGAATGTGACGAGGTAAAGCGAGGAAGGTATAACGGACAGTTATTGTGGGGATTTTTTTTTGTGTGGAGACGAAGTAAATTACACGTTTTGAGATGATGATGTTCGGTAAACTGACGATATGTTTTAAGCGAAGACGTTAAACATTGAACTGTTGGTCGTAACACAGGCAAAAATCAGAAGCGTAACAAGGGGTGTGCGAGCGGGTGCGGCTGCACAGGGCGCCGTCAACATGGGGGCGCCAAAATGAAGAATTAAAATTAAATTAAAATTAATGATAAGTTGAAAATAAATGTGGCACGTCTAGGGATGTTTAAGGGTAATTTTCTCTATATATGTAAATCGATTTTTAATTATTCACCGCATTTATTTCACACTCAAATCGACCAAAACAATTTGACCTGATAGCAAATACAATTGGACTGGCCAACAGGCGGCCAGTCCGCGCACACATCTTACATTAACTAATACACGATTGCTAGTCCAAGTGTCTTAGTGATTTGGTCTAATTTGGTAATTGGTGGGAGGGGGGGGGGGGGGGGGAGGGCGCTAAAATTAAGTATGGCACCTGGCGCCAGAATACCTAGTTACAGCTCTGACCACAATTACCTGACCTGTTACACGGAAAGCAAAGACATTTCTCGACCGGACTAGCTGATAACGAAGATCAATGACGCGTCACACCACACTGGTTTACGTACATCAACTCATTGCGAAATGTATGTAGAAAAAAACATAAAAACCGAGAAACAAAATGACGACAACTTTTTATCTTAATTGTTTCGAAGTCGTCTCTTATTATGTGTTGCGAGTGATGACGACATCGGACCCGGGTTCGAGACCCGTGCTCGGGTATAACCGGCATCGGTTGCTCAACAGCTGTTCTCGGACAGATAAGATGAAATAGGCAACAGTCGCCATTAGCAGGGTAATTGTCGCAGGTACACAGACAGTATGGTAATAAGTTTAATGAGTTCCATCTTGAAACTGTTGGCTACTTCACACTGTAACATTGAGTACACAAGAACTGGAGAGGAAAATGTCACAAGTATCCCTCTCTCTCTCTCTCTCTCTCTCTCTTTCTCTCTCTCTCTCTCTCTCTCACTCTCTCTCTCTGTCTCTGTGTCTCTCTGTTTCTCTCGTTGTGAAAGGAGGTATGAAAATGTAAAAAGAAGGAAAACGACCAAACTAATTGAAGTGAAACTTCATTACTCAGTTATATAGATTTAAATTATACATTTTCGATATAAATATGTTCATTTTTCAAGTCACTTCGTTGAGTATATATGGATAAGACAAGTCAAATAGTTAACTAAAACAAGATCTGGATACTTGGAGCCAGTTTTACGAAACTTAGTCATGTACTCTTTAGCTATCTATCAGTAAAGGTACACAAATAACATATATGTAACCAACTATCAATTCGTCAAACGGACAAAAGCCGGCGTTGCTGTTATTGTTGTTGCTAGTATGACCTTATATTCAACATAAATAAACACAATCTAACTAATCTAACCTAATCAAACCAACCTAGAACTACTGAGGTAAACCTAAAAGTTATACTGTACAATGTCGGACGAGGCAGCTGTAAATGTAAATAAGCCAGTTCGAAACAAAGCTTGGCCATTACTCATCGTCATAGTAACGATAACCGATGCAAACTTTAGCCACGTCTCCTTTCCTTCAGAGGTGTTCGAAAACTAAGAGAATAAACTCAGTGTAAATAATCATCATTCTTCGACCCTTTCGCTTTTCACAGCAACTAATAAAGGTCATCTCTGGACCCTCTTCCTATTCTCCATCAAACTAAACTGCATGGCGTTTAAAAAAAACAACAATGACTTTTGGCGCGCTCGATTGTTTTTTTTTCCACCTCGCATTTTTTAAAATAAGAACGTCTGGTAGATGGAAAGGAAAAGCCCCTTGGATGTTCTCTGTTTACTATAATATAAAACATCATCTCTTCCACGGTCCGTTAGAGTTGCGATCTCTTCAACACTCTTTTTGGTAGACCATCTTTTATGGATTCACCGGATGGAAGAATAAAGAGGGGACGTTGAGTAAAAAGGTATATGCATTCAACAGTTGCAATGAGTCTCTCTCTCTCTCTCTTACCATCCGTGTCTCTAAGCTGATATACCTGGACGGTTTGAATTACATCTCTTTGCAGCTTCTCTTAATGGGGTAGATTTAATTGCGAGAGAGAATGCCTATAGGGTTGATAGTTGATGTGGTGGTGACGCCATGTCGGTATGGATCTACTCATTGATAGTATTGAAACGGAAAATATATATAATTTATACAAATAAATATATATTTATATACAATTATTATGTTTAAAACTATTTCATTAATTTGATAATTTAAGGCCTCTACACATAATTTATTCTCTAATCGTCATTTTGAATATTTGAATATTCAGTTTCAATTAATTCAATTTTAGTTTCAATTAAGGCACTCACAATTCATTTACTTGCGGCAACTTGGGATTAATATGCTTCCAAGATGGTCAGATGAAAATGAGTGGGCTTTAAAATTTCCGCTCAACAAAAATAACTATAAATGTATATATATATATAAACTAATTTGTGAAAATTTGTGAACGCAGAAAAATGTGAAAAAAGCTTCTATATTTAATTTTTCAATTTTACTGATTGCTTGAATTACCAACGTTGGAAATTTGAAATTGCAAACTGCAAATTTGAACTGGCAGTTTGATTTGTTATCACCATGGTTACCGATGATATTTGTTTTCACCAACTCATACAGATAAAGGCTAATTGGAATTGGTATAAGAAAATTTTGTTACTGATTGCTTGAATTACCAACGTTGAAAATTTGAAATTGCAAACTGCAAATTTAAACTGGCAATTTAAAATTGGTATCACCATGGTTACCGATGCTATTTGTTTTCACCAACTCTCAGATAAATACTAACTAGAGTTGGTATCAAAAAAATACCGTGCCTAATCAAAATAATGCGTCTAGATTTCGATTTTCCATTTTTTATTTGATAGATGAAAGTTGTCCTTGATATTAATATTGTGGGAAGCGAAGTGTCATCGCCTCGTAGCAAGTGTCAAACTGTTATACAATAATAAAAATATCAATGTACAAAAGATTAAAAACCGGCCACCACAAAAATGCGTTTCCTGTGTATTTTACACCCAAGACTAACCCGTTCTCTCTCTCTCTCTCTCTCTCTCTCTCTCTCTCTCTCTCTCTCTCTCTCTCTCTCTCTCTTTCTCTCTGTCACACGTCGGTCAGTGTGAAAGACAATATTTCCGATACGAACCATCATATATAGAAAAAAATAGATACAGAAAATAGTGAAAAAACAAAAAAAACAGTATGAGTGTGAACTTGTACAAGTTTTTAAATGCAAAAGGCTTATACGAAGTATTTTTTGACATTGAATAATGGAAATACAAATCTACATTTCAAAAATATCAAACAGTGAAGATATTGGTTTCCAACATGGAAAAATATTGAATAATAATGAATAAATATTGTCAATAAATGTTCATAAACATATATTTACATAGAACTTTACATAATGTTTAGTACTCATTATATATTGTACATAAAAAATATATATTATATATATATATATATATATATATATATATATATATATATATATATATATATATATATATATAATTGCTCACCACACTGTCTCTAACTTCTGTCTCAATGTGGCCGTGGCCATTGTTGACATATTCTCAGCTTACCTGAAAACAAAAGAAAACATTCATCAGAAAAATAATCAAAACAAATGAACACATTTATCAGAGAAATAAAATGTCAGCCGTTATTCATCGTAAGCTCTTTGCATCGTGCGTCTATATCACCACATGCAGACGTTGTTGTTGTTGTTGTTGCGCAGCCTGAACTAACCTAAATAGTCCAATCCAACCCAACCTGAGTAACTAAACCTAACCAAACAAATATCCTAAACTAAATCAGTCTAAACTTACCCCAATAAACCCATTTCCGGTCCGACTAATAGCCACTTCCAGACGAATTAAAGGACATCAAAACCCCAAAACTAGATTTTAATGAATAATGTCAATATATACTTCCCCAATTTTGGAGAAAACTAGAAATCACCTTCTCAATTTTCAGAAACTAAAATCAATATTTTTACCCTCCAGAGAACAGAATCGAGTGATGTCTACGTCACGACTCGGAAAAAGGTCGAGTCCTGGAAGACAAATAAATGAATTATGATTACTGAAATTGAGATGATGATTTCTACTTTTCTCTGAAATAAGGGAAGTAAATATCTTCATAGCTAATTAAAATCTAGTTTTAGGTGTGTGATGTCCTTTAAACATTCCAGTTTTCCCGCCACTCCGACGTCGAAAAATAACATCCACTCAAATGGGCTGTTTTTTTCATGTTGGATTTTGTTTTACAACAATCAGATTGACTTTACTCGTATGATCTAGTTGGTTAATTAATGAACCACGCCTATCATTAGTAGCTGTTTGAATCCAATCTAATCTATTATCATTTTAAAATTGTAAATAATAACTAAAATATTAAAACATGAAAAACACTCGATGAGTCAACATCATGGTTTGCATACTTGATTTATATTTTCTTGATCACAAGATTAGGCCTATCAACGTCTAATAATCTATATCGAAAATAAAGAAGAATTCGTAATTTTATTTTAATCCAAATATTCCCACGGACATCACATGAACCAAATAACCATTCACGTCACAGGTAATTCTCTATTATTAAATTCATTAAAACATATTTAAATAAATTTATAAAAATCCAATAAGTCTCATACTACCGGTATATTAATTTGTGCACGCAAATAAATTCTCTCCAACCTTTTTTTTTACAACATTATGCGTTTAACATGATTAGATTTGCATAAACTGGTCCGTTTTTAGATCTTGCAGATTCTCCATATTCTTCTATCTCACAACACGATCTCTTCCCACGAGACCAGAGAGGGAGAGAGAGAGAGAGAGAGATGAGGGAGAGAGAGAGAGAGAGAGAGATGAGGGAGAGAGAGAGAGAGAGAAGGAGTGAGAGAGAGAGAGAGAGAGATGGAGGGAGAGAGAGAGAGAGAGAAGGAGTGAGAGAGAGAGAGAGATGGAGGGAGAGAGAGGAGGGAGAGAGGAGTGAGAGAGGGAGTGAGAGAGAGAGAGATAGTGAGGGAGGGAGAGAGAGTGAGGGAGAGAGAGAGCGAGAGCGAGAGAGAGCAAGAGAGAGAGATGGAGGGAGAGAGAGAGAGAGAGAGAGAGAGAGAGGAGTGAGAGAGAGAGTGAGAGAGAGAGAGAGAAGGAGTGAGAGAGGGAGAGGGAGAGGGAGAGGGAGAGAGAGAGAGAGAGAGAGAGAGAGAGAGAAAAAGATGGAGGGAGAGAGAGAAGGAGTGAGAGATGGAGCAAGAGAGAAGGAGTGAGAGAGAAGGAGTGAGAGAGGGAGAGGGAGAGAGAGGGTGAGAGATGGAGAGAGAGAGCGAGAGCGAGAGAGAGCAAGAGAGAGGGGAAGAGGGAGAGAGATGAGAGAGAGAGAGAGAGAGAGGGAGAGAGGGAAAGAGAGGGAAAGAGAGAGAAGGAGTGAGAGAGGGAGGAAGAGAGAGAGAGAGAGAGATGGAGAGAGGGAAAGAGAGAGAGAAAGAGAGAGAGAAAGAGAGAGAGAGGGAGAGAGAGATGGACAGAGAAGACAGAGAGAGAATGAAATAGAGAGTGAGAGAGAGAGATGGACAGAGAAGACAGAGAGACTGAAGCTAATGATATGCAACACCTTGGGGTATCCAGTCACAGTGACCCTTACAGCATCTCAAAGGGCCCAATGGTGTGAACGCCCAACATCGGCCAGTCCCAAACTATAAACCATAGAGTAGCATGCCAGCTACTTGAATACAGCACCCACTTTTTGCACGCGATCTCCCGGCTCTATAGACTGCCCCTCGCATGGGCCAACAACCCCAAAACACTCGCATCTTGCTGGCGAATAAACTGAGGGGAGGGGGAGGGGTCATCAATCATGTAATTAAACAAAAGATAACATTAAAGGACATCGGAAACCTGGAACTAGATTTTGAATTATGATGATATATTTTCCTAATTTTGAAGAAAACTAGAAGCTATTATCTCAATTCCAGGAACTAAAATGTATTTATTTGCCCCGCAGAGACCATGAGTCATGACGTAGGTATCACCAATTCTGTATGGAAACATGAACAAATTGAGTAATGTCTACGTCACGATTCAGAAGAAATGGCCAGATCCTGGA
>OZ023337.1:31960273-31990837 GCA_964007535.1 Brachyptera risi
AGAGAGAGAGAAGAATGCTGGATTGCATAAAATGATGATGATTATTATTAGTCTGATAACCGAGAGTTCTATAAAGTAATATCATCAGCCGGAGATTTAGGACCAAGAGAACGGATGCAGAATATAATTATAATCCTGCCCTCTTATAATATATTGTCTAGATGAATCCGCGAGGTGTGAAGGCTCGAACCACCCGTGCGCTAGTGGCGTGTGATACGGGGGGGACGGTCGCTCGGAACCTTCATCTCTCCTGGCTGTATATAATGTATGGCTATACTGGAAGATTCCACGCAACCACTCTATTGTAGCAAACCGCATTCAGAAAAGAAATCCAGCTTTTATGTAAGTTATTTAACTTGTTTTCGGTTTCAAATTATTATATAACTCATTAAATTACATTTTTAATAATGCGGGGAATTTTAATATTCTCTTATTTATTTGTCATGTAATAGTTACCCTATTCATCAGGTTAATAAGTTGATAATCACTAATAATAGTGGAAGATTAACATTCGTGTGTTTATACTGAAAGACTTTTACCTACGGCGAAAAATTATGGTCACAGACAGCGCAGTTCTGGAGTTGAAGACCATTAGTTTTAAATAATCAAAATGGGGTGATAAGATCACCCTTGTGGTGCCCCATCCAAACGATCCTATCTTTCATCCATAGCCTTAATTGGGGAACAATGATTTTGTATCAATTAAAAATTATATAAAAATGAAAAATGAAAAATTAAATTAAATAAAAATGATATTTAATAATAATTTATAGTATAATATGGCGTGATAAGTGAAAGGACGCCCACAAACTATGCGGGTCTCGAACCCAAGCTCAACGGTGATTTCAATTTTCAAAGCGGTGCTCCAGTCAACTGAGCTACAAAGGGCGGCAAATCTCATATGATGACGGGGGAGGGGGGAGCCTAAATATAGGGGAGTTGTACCCCTCATATAGTATATTACAACCGTTTACACTTACTAAACAATCATGTAAGCCCTTTTCAAAAGTACAATCACCCAATCTCATCATCCCATTGTTGAAGAGTTGACCTTTAAAGTCACCCCCCCCCCTCTCCCCCCCGTGCTCTATATAGTGTTGAACGCACCCCCGTGGTTACAGCCACCCCACACGGCGCTCTACTACCCTCATCGGCTGAGCTGGCGTAACCGCAAGTGTTGTTGTTGTTGTTGTTGTTGTGGCTCAATGGAAGTGTTGTCAACTCAAAACAAGTGACAATAGGATCAAGTTGATCCTGAATTATGAAGATGTCGAAAGGAATGAAGGAATTTTAGTTATTTCAATTGGATTGAAATTACTGATTACGTAATTATGAACGGGGCGCTGAAGAGCGGATACTGGAATAGCGACACTACTGAGAATAAAGGTAGGCTTGACGTGTAATAATTCCGTATAAGGAGCTACTATTTCGAAAAATTGGTTGGAACACAGAGGAGCTGTGGTTAGGGTTATTTGGGTCGGGTTTTGATCGTTTCCTCCTCGAATAGGTTATCATCTTTCCAAGCAACACGCCAAGCAACGTTTACTCTTGGTAGTATCTATTCCAGTATACGCTCTTCAGCGCCCCCAGTGAAGAGATATGCACACTTGCTAACAGATAGGGTGTCTACACATTTTCCATTACAAAATTCCTGACTTTTCCAGGTTTTCCAGATGAAAAATTATATTATTCCAGTCTGCAAATTTGACTTTCCCGTCTATTATAAAATGGAAAAATTGTTCACAAATTCAATTTCGGTTTTATAGTCGGTTTCAAGTCAGGTATTTAGGCGGGAATTTAAAAAATCAGCCAAAACAATTGAAGAATTAATTTTTAAAATTGTGAACTTGTATTTGCAGCAACTAAAAATGGTATTTAATTAATAAAATTTTGATTTTTTTACATTTTGAGTGAAATTCCAGAAAAAACAAAATTCCCTGACTTTCCAGGTTTTCCAGTCTTGCAGACACTCTTGAGATTGGTGAGACAAATGCGTAGATATTGTTGATATCGGGCGAACGTCTAGGCCATTGACGCGCCAGGTATCCAGGTAGGGTGTGGAGACTTCTCATGCACGTCTGGTTTCGAGGCTTTCATGTGAGATGACTACCGTATTACCAGGAGTCTGCGTCATGGACCGCGCCACTCAGATGACAGCCCGGAACCACCGATCGCTGTTACCAATAGATAGGCTGAGACGTGCGATCGGTCCGTCGTCTTGTGACGAGTTGCCAATCACGTACAAGGGTCATGTGACTTCTTCGTATCCATGGTTACAGCTTCCTTGTCAATCATCTCCCCCCCCTCCCTTCCCGCTTGCCATCACTCTGTCATCTCGACTAACATTACAGTTTAGATCTCAATCGATAGCAGACGGAAAATAATCGAACATTCAATTGTAATTATGTCAAACGTTTACTTGTGAGAATAATTAATTTGTTTCTTCTTGTCTGGTTGTTCAGTGTCACGGCACAAATAGGAATGTTTGGGGCAAACAACTAATAACAAAGATGAGATTGGATGATAAAATTAGCGAGGCATTGCTGTCTACGCATCATAACAATGTATCAAAACTCTTGAAAGATGCTAATGGAGACAAAAAAATGATGAAACCAAAATTTGGAATGAATACAAAAAAGAATCAGCTCGATCGAAAAAAAAGGACCGAAATCCATATAGTATATCTGTATATGTGAAATGAAAATTTAGATCGATTTGTTGAATGAAATTTAATTCAAATTTCAGAAACTAAAATCTCAAAAAATTATCATTTTCATTTGGAAAAATGTATACTCTAGAATGAATAAAACCTTTTGAAATGTTTATATAGGCCTAGATTAATTACACTTTTGACATTCTGAAACTTCTTCATTTTCTGACCAACTTTACAACAAATCCTAATTGATTCCGCGACCAATAACGAAAAAAATATCAATTATATTTTAAATAATCAAAATTGAAAATATTCATAATTATTATATCATATCAATAATAGTATTCGACACGCCTGACGAAAACAGAGTTAGCACAACAATTGACGATAAATCCATCTGAAAATCTATCCAATCAGAATCAATTAGAGTAGATATTAGTGTTCAAGTTTCATCATCTTACAGCGTGTGTGAGATAACCAACCATACGGTGACAGTAGCAAGTTTATTGACATCTCGCCGGCGTGAGTGTGAGAGAGAGAGAGAGAGAGATATGAGCGATGACAAACAATCAGGTGGGAATACGTCACAAGCCGTGGTCGCCCATAGCAATAGGGCCTATGCCTACTGAGAAGAGTAACGAACATCTAGATGGCGGTGAATCATAGAGCAAGGTAACCATTGTTACCGACAGAAAACAATAGACAACAATCACGATCAATAGGCTTCTGGCAAGTGACGTCACCCATTGTTGAAAGAGAGAGACAACAATGTGCACCAGTTGGAATTGACCAATCAGAATATTTGGTAGTTCACCAGTTCGCTGTGTTGCTATAGTAACGATTGTTTGTCGTTTGTTACGTCCCAACACCCTATTGACGACTCGAAATAGGCGTGGCTTCACCAGTGGGCCAGTTGGATCTATATCATTTGTGGTCATTTGAAGATGGGTATATATCTTTGATATCTTGGATATTTGAATTTCACTATACAGTTCTAACAGCCCTGTTGATTGGACGGTATGATTTGTGACGTCAAGGGGGCGGAGACTGCGAGTCGTCAATTAAACTAAGCTTTTGATTTTCAAAGGACATCACCACTTTGAAACTAGATTTCAAATAATAATGACAATATTCATTTCCCTAATTTTAGAGAAAACAATGAATCGTCATCTCAATTTCAGAAATTGAAATTCATTTTCTTGTCCTCCAGAGACCATCATGAGTCTCGACGTAGGCATCATCGATTCTGTATAGAATCATCAGCAGATTCGAGTAATGTCTACGTCACGACTCAGGAAAAAGTCGGGTCTTGGAGGCCAAATACATTATTCATCATTTCTGTAATTGAGATGGTGATTTCTGGTTTTCTCTCTCAAAAAGGGGAATAAATATTGTTATTATTCCTTAAAATCTAGTTTCAGGATTGTGAAGTCCTTTCAAGATGCGCTGAGGGCAAACAAACCATCTCTCATCTAATCTTCCCATCATCCCACTCATCCTTCATGCTCAACGACCCCACCAACAGCTAGGTTATACGGGGGTACGAATGAGCTGGTGATAATGAAACTTGTATTGGGTTTTTATCGACGCACTGTGCTGATGGCTACGATCTATTGGCGTCGGTGGATGATGAATGAGATGATGGGATGATGAGATGAAAGGTTATTTTATTAGGTGTTTTGGATGGTGGGAAGAAGTCGGTCGTGGCCTGTTGTTAAGGAACCATCCCAGTATCAACCTGAACGACAGAGGGAAACCACGAAAAAAAACCCTGTCAGGATGGTCGACCATGGCGGGAATCGAACCCCGGTCTCCCGAATGACGGTTCAGTATGTTACCACTCAGCCACGGTCTAAGTGATGATAAGTGTGAAAACATTTTCAAAAACTCATGCCTTGAGCTGGATCAGAACCCTGCTCTTCGGTGACTTCAGTTTTTGAAGTAATGCTCAAGTTAGACTGACCCATCGAGGGTGGCTTTTATTATTTAACGACGCCAAGTTACCATTCAAGTGCGTCGTTAAACCAATATGAATAAATAAATAAACAAATTAACAACAGAGTGGTGATCGGAGAACACGATTTGAGGACATTGTTGTCAACTCGTCACAACAATGTGTGACGTCACCTATTAAAGATGCCAATACCGGTATACGATGAACAAAACTCTACATCAAAACCAGACTTCTTCTTTTATTACATCCCATTAACTAAAAATAGAAAACTATACAAAACCACCTAACAAAACTCCCTTTTTATCTCCTTATATACGCATGGAAAAGCCATATAAAATTGACCGCACTTCTCGGCCGGAAGATCCAGTCTTATGAATCGCGGAAGTTCTTTCCAGTCCAAACTGGTCCACGAAACCACGGGGCTAAGATTAGGGGTCGGAGGTCAAGCCGGGTAGGTTGGTACCGTGTCGGGTCGGGGGTCAAGCTGGTAGGTTGGTACCTTGTAAACTAGTAGTACGCGTCCGGGCACGAGCCCCGCGTAATGACCACGGGGTATAAACCTGAATCCAACATAATAATTTATAGGTTAGGAAACCAGTATTGTTGATGTAATAATTGAAATGGTATTGCTTCTAGATATAAATCTGTCAGAAAATAATCCGTTAAATTTGATACAAAATGGTGACCATTTTTCTGAGATAAGGGTGATAGAAAAGTATAGGAAAACCCTTTTTGACCGTTCTCCCTTGAATGTTCTGAAAAAGAAAAGTAAGAAACCTTTTCTTATGAAAGGTTTTTCTTCATATAAATAGAATATCAACGACTTTTCAAGTGATAAAAGTTTGACCGAGATATGAAATATCGCTTTTTATGACAAACTACGATTCAACCGTCAAGTCCTATTGTAGTGCGTGAAAATATGACGACGATTCTGATTGCTTGGCGACCCCATCAACAGCTAGGTTATTTGGGGGGGGGGGGGAGGAGAAAGAACGGATAATATAGAGGAACGGTATTTAAAAAAAAAAATGGCTCACTCGATACTGGAACCCACACCTAACTTGACTACATTTCCCAATTTCGAATTTCAAAAAATATCGACAATGACATTTATTAAATTTGTTACATTGTTGGCATCCAGTTCATCAACTTTTTTTTGCCTGCCATATTGACATTCATAAGCGCCTGTCGTTACTTTTAGTGTCGAATTGGTGGGAAGGAGGCAATCCCAATATTTAATACAAAGATCGATTGATACCACCTCCATCAAGATATGGTCTATCGTATCAGGATTCAGGAATCAAACTCCAACCTCCTGAACAACGTTTCTCCACCCAACAGCCACCCATTTCAGTTATTTACGTCCAAGTACGTTGTCCAAATAAGCAATGAATGCGTGCATTGCTACACCTTCAACTACTCGTACATGCCTGTACTCGTTAATGAACATAATGGTCCATTGAAAAGGATGCTGCCTTGTTTGTTCACCATTATCACCATATTTAAAATCACCACGAGAAGTCGTCTACAAGCGTAGCATACATTACACATACAAACGCAGTACAAGCGACAAAATATCACCATTCGACACGCAAATCTCATTATAGACGAACTGTCGTTCCGAATGATTTGACAACGAGGAGTAAGATGAGGCGCATTGAACTTGGATGGTGTTCGGTCAAAGGACCCGGGTTCGATGTTGGTGTGCGGTGATTATTAATCAGTTGTTGTCTGTTAAGTTGGCATGCGGACAACAATAACAATATTTAAGATTCTTCTGTTGCTTCTTGTATATACACACGGTCCCATTTATCATTGGATCTGGTGTTGTAATCGAATCACGGCCCATTGGGTGGAGAATAAGGAAGATCACAGCTCACTGGATTGGATGAGACAGTCTCGTCTTATATCAGAACTGAATGATCTGAATAAAGAAGGCTGTGGGCATTACGAATGTCTTTGGCTCTGAGGAAGACATAGAGAATGGTATTATTATGTTTTTTTTAACAAGATCCTGGGAACTTTTTATTAGATGCACGTTTTTATAAACTTGACAGATTTGTATGAAATAATTTGAATATTCGCCGTCAGCGAATGTTGCATGATACTTTGTTGGTGTTAGACTGGAGAACTCACTACAATTCACGATTCGAAATAGGCGTGGCTTTACCAGTCAGCCGGTTGGATCATATCATTTGTAGTCATTTGATGATACCCCGATTGGATATTTGAATTTGACTACAGTTCTAACAGCCCTGTTGATTGGACGGTATGATTTCTGCGACGACTGCGAGTCGTCAATTGGTATAGAAAAAAAAGAACGCGCAATTAGGCAACATCATTACCACAAATGCTCATTTCGTAGCGCATTTATACACATGAGGTATTTTTATTTCAAGAGGGAATAAGTTCTATGTATTCAAACACTAATTCCTCATCTTGACGGATCTTGACGTGATGTCATTGTGTGATCTACGGGAGGATAAAAATATATTCTATTTTATTCACATCAATCGTATTTACATCGATTGTTATATTTTGATAACTAGTTTCGTAATATATAGTCGATATTCGTTTATAAAACTGTTTCAGGGGAAATTGTTAGAAAACAAATTATTGGCAGACCTGCGTGTACAAAATCCATTACGATTTATACACAAAAGTTATTTGAAACGCGAAATGCATATCAATGAATTCGAGAGAAGTGCATTGGTAAGCCAAATGCAAGCAGTTGTTTTTCACTTCTCTAATCTTAATGTCCTAATAAATAGTATTCACTTGAGACGAGTGGTCGAGTGGCTAGCACAATGAACCGTCATTTAGACGGCTGGATTGCGATTCCCGACATGGGAATCTTGACAAGAAGCTTCTCGGTTCCCTCTTGTTTCCCACACCGCCCAAAACAGATAAAGAAACCTTCATTCCATCTTCGCATTTAGATCTGTCATGTTACAGACTCACAGTGCGTCGTTAAACCCAATATAAATAAATTATTGTCCCCATAAATATATATATATATATATATATATATATATATATATATATATATATATATATATATATATATATATATATATATAATGTATAAACTGGTCGGTCAAAATCCAACAATAAAATTAATTCTACATCACAGGTTACCAAGGCAATAACCAAATCTTGTTTAGTAACTGGTAACAAAAAACATGATACATTCAGGAAGTAAAGTTTATGCACGCGCATCTTTTGATGAGGAAGATGAATGCTGGGATGGTTTGCACCCTTACACGGGTTGACCATTGAAGAGCAGGACAATTACATGGGCATTGTGCAAGAAGAGGGTGAATCTTCCGGGTAGCAAGCACACGGTTCAACGATGAGGGAAGAAACCGGACTGGACCGATCTAGGAGAGGCGGGCTGGAGATGGTCATTAAGTGGACGCAACCAAGGGAAGAAGAAGACAGAGACGTTGCTTACATTGGTTAATTCTTAACTTATTCAAGATGGAGAATCGTTGATATTCAACATATTATTTAGTATAATTTGCAGGAAAGATATCATTTCAAACAAATTGTAAGCCTACATCCCCCTCTACAACACAGATACCATGTTATTGGTTTGTTTACCACAAGCTCAGACTTTTACATACCATCTTCTAAACATCGAATACATCTTCTAATCTTCATGTTCAAATGTATCTTCTCACAGGCAACGAATTATAGTATCGAAAATTATTTCATTGAAATAATATAAACCAATCCAATCAAATAGATAAAAATCATTGAAGTCCAGCTACTTGAAAAATAGACATCGACATCAGCATCACTTTCATTGTAGCCATATTTAAACTATTATGAAAATATGAGATCAGCTAGAAGTAAAATTGATTACAGATCTAGTCTTCTATTTTTTAATTTGTAATAATGCACACAACAATACTGTAGAATAGAAGTATATAATTATTGTAAGTATAATACATAACAAAAACTTTTAAATTTTAAAATCTCTTTCAGTGCTCACTTTTAGCCAGTCTCTGTGAAAATAACTGATTTTCAAAAGACAATTACCATGTCTGTGTCTACCGTCACGGTAATTATTTCTCACGCGACAGAATGCCACTACAACAAAAAGAAAACACCGACGCGAGATCTCTCTCCGGACGAATGAGAGACGATCTTTGTTGATAACTACTGCGTCCTTTATTTGAATACTGAATATCCACAGGGCAGTGTTGTTGATAACTCGGCGTTCTTTATTTGAATACTGGATATCCACAGGGCTGTGTGTGTGTGAGAAACAATGGAGGTATTATTACACTTGCAGCCATGGTTATTGTTACTTATGGTATGTGTATTAATTCGTTTAGATTCGCTTTTATCTTCGTATACGATCTATTATCTCAGATATTATATTTCAAGGTCTTGTTATTAAAAGTGTATTTGTGTGAAATGATTGTTTCAGTCCTGTGTTATGTATTGTTGACGCATCAGGTATCCGTTTCCACCTTATTTATACATCATCTATCTCCATCACCTGTGATTTGAAATTCAATATTCAGGATTCCTGATATAGGCCCTACTTATAGAACTTGTATCCACGAGAGAAAACAACAAATTGTAAATTGTGTAAAAAAATGCGAACTAAATGACGATGGGCTTTACGAATTGAACTAATTTCCAAATTGGGCAAATCGCTATATAGGCCTATATATAAAGGATTTTGATTGGAACATTTCTCAAAATTATCTAACAAAAATCCCAGAATACTGGTTCATATTTTTATTTTATTGATCATTTGAAATGGATCGATCGATATATCAATAAAATCTATTACCATCAACGTAATTGAAAGTCACAGATAAAATGAAAGAAATATATAAATATACGTGCAACCAAAATAAATTAGTGCAGACTTACAAAGAAGGTTGCAATTATTTATGCCTACTGCGGTTGGAGACTATATATGGAGGGTTAGGAACGAATTAATAGCCAATCCCCTGAACCGAGGTGTCAGGAAGTCAACCAATATACCTCACTTGGGAATACCTATACAGTATACACCACCCTGTGGGATGCATCCAGGAATGTTTCCAGGAATTTTTTCACACGCGTTTCCATCTTCATTGTGTATACGAAACATTCTCGAAGGGAACAATACTTCTTCGTATAAGAGAACCAATACAATGGACACGTAAAGAAGTCCTAGAAGAGAGGTGTAAGGTATTTCCTCTCCTCTCAACCACAGTCATTATAAGTATATTATTATCAATGTTTAAAACGGCATACATGCATATTATAATTATTATTATATTGCTGAAGTAGTTTTACTAACAAGGTATAAATAAAGTATGCATAAAGCAAGCTTGTTTGAACAGAAAGTAAAAAATTGTCTTCACAATAAAAATACAGAAATATTTAACAGAAAAAATGAAGAGGATATACAAAGACAGAACCAATCAACAATGAAAATAAGAACTATACAGGTGATCGAGTTCATATATCAAGTGAAAAAAGATAAATTAAATTGAAAAAAGACAAAATTGTGAGAATTAAATAAAAATGCCTATAGATATACTTATATCTACGAAAGAAAGCCATACAAGAACAACTTCGGTTTTGAAAAATCTCACTGTTCAATGCTTTTGAAAGATGTAATTGAGTTTCTAGTTGTAAATATCGTCCCAAGAAATACAACGGTGATATTTGTGTTTGTTTAGTTGGTAGGCAACCTACAACTCTTGAGAATATAAGTGTAGAAGAAGTTACCCCTTGTTACCGAAAGAGAATGACTAGGAATTCTAACATATTAATTGTGTTTTAATCGGTTTTAATTGGTAATTTAATACCGGTATTCATTGAAGCCATCTTATTGGCTGAAATCAGATCAACTCGTGCTGTGATTGGTCGATTGAACACGCGTGTGCGAATTTTACAACACAAAAACTTAATCCATGAAAAAATAACCAAGTGATTATGAATTATCGAAAGTAGTAACATAATGTCTATAAACTGGATTACCTAAATGATCGCCTGGGAATTAATAGTTCATTTACATGCACGGTAAATTCTAATCGAAGGTCGCTAATTGAATTAAATTATAATAAAATTCAATTGTAATAATATGCAACTGGGTGATCTATGTTGTCCATGACCAAGCAATATACACTGGCGTGAAACCTCCGGCCGTTGAGCACGCGGCAATTGGCTCGATCAAGACTGATAGGGTAACAGTTTCTATAGTTTCTAAGCAACTATTTTCAAGACATTACATCTTTTTTCAATGTGTCCCCAGTATCCATGAGGAAGAAAGTCCCCACCAGTATGATTTGACAGATATGAATAATAATAAAATCATAAACCATGATAAAACTATAACATTGTAAGATACAAAATTAACAAAGAAGATGCAAAATATATTTCTCGAAAATGCTAGTAACTCAAATTTTATGATAAAAAAAGATGGACAGATGAGTTGTATATGTAACAGTAACACTCGATATTTTTGTCATCGATTTCCACCTCACAGCGTACGTACATACAAATAACACGTAACATATTGTGAATGTTTATTATGGATCGTCAGTATTTGCACTTCTCTGAACGTAGCAGTTTCATTACAATATGTTCAAACGGGAAGTCAATAATACGATCGTTCATATGTCAAGTTGAAACTAAACATATTACGATGTGGAATAAACCTCATGCTTACACAACCTTTCCAAGTCTTGATATGGTTCAAGTTTCTAGTTTTAAATCTATATAGTGAACATTCAATGAGACATGACACGTATACTATATTCAACTTTTTCTACATTGCTATAATACTGAATTGCACGAAAACTCGATAAAAGTACGTGATTAGTGAGTAAGCATGAATGATCGAACATTAGACCGATGACTGCTCGTCAATTGTCGACTTTCCCTCCGATAGTCCACCTATCAATTAGGTCCTATCTTCACTTGGGCCTATACCAAACAATATCTAAGTATGTCAAAACATACAGCATTTAGTTTCAAGCAATTACCAGTTGAAACTATCACATTTTATAGTCGAAAAGTTCCAAAATGGGGAGGCTCCTTTTTATCGTGATTCAATTACATATCGCGACTTTTGTTAACATTATTTCTATCAAGTAACAAATGACTAACAATAGTTACCATAGCAACACAGCAAACTGATGGACTACCAAATATTCTGATTGGTCAATTCCAACTGATGGACATTGTTGTCTGTCTCTTGCAGTGACGTCACTTGAAAGAAGCCTATACGTCTTTGTCGACTTTTCTGTATCAAGTTACCATCTTTATCAGCACGCTTCCAGCTTCTGCCCTCGGCCATCTCATCTTACATATTCCCAGTTCTTAGATAAAGATAATGAAACACCAATGATAAGTAATACTACAAGAAACGCGTCATTTACTACGACTCTAATCGCATGCGACATGATGCCTTCCGCTTGCAGTCGGCGACATTATTAGAAAATGTACCAAGAGTCAGAAATTGAAATGAGATATTTTCATAGTAACCTGTCTGTCTCGAGAAATAATGAATAGTTATTGATGATCCATTGCATCAAAAGAGAGATAACGCGCTAGCAAGAATACTAGTTCATCAGTTTTTGAAAATAGAATTGAAATCGAGTCAAATTACGAAAGAAACAGATAGCTTTTATACAGAAGCGATTGCTTTGATTTGTATTGAGATTTGAGTAGCATAAAAAACAGATAATATATGGTTGTGTCATCAAGTTTGGTTGATCACATCTATTAAACTTGGTGTACACTAGATTTCAGATTTCAGGGAGATTTCACTGGATTTCAAGAAAATTTCAAGAAATTCCAGTAAAATTTCATGACATGTGTACACCAGATTTCATGAGTTGGTAAACCCTCGGTTAATCACAGACTCTGTTGAACCATGGTAAACATAATAATTTGCCAAGTTCAAATACAACTAGAGCTCGTTAATGAGACAACAGGATGTATTATATCTTACTCCTCCAGCCACCAATAATAATACATTCCATGTTTATTTATTACTCAATTTAACGAAATCGTAAAATTCCGTCCAACAGTAAAATAATCATCATCATAAAATCACATTAGAAGAAACTGGTACACAACAATAACGTGAACAAAATAGTTTCTGAAATTTTTTCGAACGCGTGTGTATTCAAACGATATCACGGCCCTCTTGGTGCGGCTGTAGTCTAGACAGGTGTCATGTCCGCTGCATTTCCCCGCGCATGCATGCTGTTGCATCCAGTATTCTTATACCAATCATTATTGCGAAAGGAGTAGAAAAAACAAATGACAAGACAAAATGTAACAATGGTCAAACCATCAAGTCAACAATGCTTATGTAGATCAAACCGTAGAGAAGTGTTGACTTAAAGATCAAAGCATGGAGTTCAAACTAGGCATCAATACTAGTTAATGAATAGGGGATAATTCGGTCTTTCTTATTAAGTACTATTCCACGAAAATATATGATCCAGCTAAATTAATATTAGACCTACATCTCTTATTTAGGTACTTTGTTTCATTCTTGACATTCCGAATCTGTCAAATGAAATATAGAATTATGTATGTCTAGTCTTTGTCTGTCACATGGAATAGAGAATTATATATGTGTTGTCTTTGAGCATCGAAGCTAGATGATGATAGAAACGAGGAACAAAGGAAATCGCCGCCCGGTTTGTATGAAACACCCGCATTCAGCATCGGGTTTTGTCATCATCATCCATGTAAAAACCCCGCGAAAAACCCACTCATTCGTACCCCCATATGACCGAACTTTTGATGGATCGTCGAGAAAACAATTATATAGATTCAAAAAGATTTGGTCACATTATTCCTGTATTGTTTTAAATAAGATGGAAACTTTTGGAAACTGAAATACTTTTATATGCGGCGGAAAATTATGGTTAGAGACAAGCGCAGTAGTTGAGTTTTGGTTTTAAATCATTTAAATGAGTTAGTAAGATCGCCCTTGTGGTGCCCGTCCAAACGATCCTACCTTTCATCCATAGCCTTAATTGAGGAAAAATAATTTTGTTTCCAGTTTCGATGTAAAAAATAAAATACGGTAATAATAATAATAGATGTGTATACTTATTGCTTGTCAAACAATTTCAAGGGATAGAGTTTTTGTTATCTGACGATTATAAGAGACAATTCAAAGGTTGGTCGAATATTTATTGCTGATTTGAACAAATAATCGATTATGATGTTTCCGATTCAACCCGATGAATCGATAATCTGTCGAGCTCTAAATTCCTGACTTCATGTAAGTACTGGATAGCCAAACTTGACATTATCTCGAACACTTTCAAAAAGGCAGTAGTCATGACAACGGAATTTATTGAATTACATTCGAGATTAAATCAAGACATAAAATCCTATCTGAACCGAATGTAATTTGGGAATAAAACTAGACAAAGTCACTGGCACTCTTTCCGTTAGATATTCCGTGGCGATATATTGTGAAGGTATATCGTTACATGATAGGTTCCTTTCGAAACTTTTCAAAAGCCCAAAAAACGGAAAATTGATGACAATGTTGACAGATAGGAAACTTGTCATATTCAATTAAATTATCCCATGAAACGTGTCACAACTTTTCAATAATTAAATTAGTTCAATTCAATACAGTATCGGAAGCTAACTCCGAAAAAAATCGAGACTATAAAAGAGATAATTCAATTTCTAAACAGGTATAAACCCCGAGGGGTTAACAACTACTGAAATCTGGTATATACACTTGTCATGAAATCTTCCTGAAATCTCTTGAAATCTTCTTGAAATCCCGTGAAATTTCCCTGAAATTACACCAAATTTACCACTTGTTTACCCATCGATAAACCCATGAAAATCTTCCGACACAAAACCAATATTCGATCTTCCCAACATCCAACTAATCCCCGATCTTTCATCACTTCCCAGTTTTGATATCACGCGTGTGTCCATATTGACTCGCCTATCATCTCGCACATATAAGGCAGAGAGAGAGAGACACTGATAAGAGCAACTCGTCGATATTGATGCTGCATCACCTATTCTCCGACCAGATTACAAACACAGATAGCAGATTAGAAGAGGATGGCTACTGATAGCTGCGACAATTAACAGATAATACACGCATTGCATTGGTTTCTCAGAATACTACAAGGAGGTAATTTGGTGGTTTTGAAATTGTTACTGAATACTGATCATAGAATTCAAACCAATGTGACAAGTGTAAAAAAAAAATCTAGTAAAACTAGACAAAGTCACTGGCACTCTTTCCGTTAGATATTTCGTGGCGATATATTGTGGAGGAATATCGGTACATTATAGGTTCCTTTCGAAACTTTTCTTCAAGAGCCAAAAAAAAACGGTAAATTGATGACAATGTTGAAAGGTAGGAATTATGCCATATAAAACGTGTCACTAAAGGTCATAGCTTTGATCCGGCTCAATGTTACGAAAATGTCTAGAGATTTGATCTATTATTTCTGATTTTTTAGTTTTAATATAATAATAGATTGATGTTAATAATGGATTTCATCAAAAATTAAGAATAAAAAATAAAAAATAATAGATAAAATATGGTATTATCTCTAGAAATTGTCGTAACTTTGAGCCGGATCAAAGTTATGACCGTTTGTGAATCTGGACAAAACTCTGTACAATCATTTTTGTGGCATTCCCGTGTTTAGCGAGCGTTTTTGATTCGCTCACCAAGCCAATTGTGCCGTCCTTATGTATAGCATTTGCAGAACAAAGTAACTGTTATAAAAGAATTATTTTAGAATAATTTATTGGAAATTGATTATTATTGTTTGCTTAACGATCGCATCATCAGTTGGATTATTTAGGAGTGCGAATGTGAAGCTGATCGAAACGATGTTAAGCTTTTTTTTTAATACCGGTAACATCGAAACTTGATACAAAATCATTGTTCCCCAGTTAAGGCTATGAATGAAAGATAGGATCGTTTGGACGGGGCACCACAAGGGCGATCTTACCACCCCAAAGAATAATTTAAAAAAAAGGAGAATCAAGTGAAAGGACATTCACAGAAATAAATGCCTTATGCAGAACTCGAACTCACGCCCAAGGGTGACCAGTTTCTGAAGCTTTGCCTTATTTGACTGAGCTACGGAGGTTATAAAGCCTTTAATGACAGTTTTATTGTAGATTTCATGTTGGTATTATTTGGAATAGAGAAGGCCTGGAACAATTTATAACCGAGGTAGGAAAAGAAATGATGATAAAGATGACTGGCGGTGCCCCGTCCAAACGATCCTATAATCGTCTTATACTTGGACATTTTTAGACAACGGCGCTTTTAATATGACAATGGAGATTTAATTTGAAAAATAAGAAGTATGTAATCAATCTATATAGTATATATAGATATATTTCTAAAATTAATCCAATTCATGAAAATATTTGATCTCAAAGTGGGATAAACAGTACAAAAAATCATCACATTGGCTGATAAATGGTCCAATTGGAAGTTCAGACCTGAACAAGAATCATCTAATAAACCGTATTTAGAATATTCAAATTTCCAAAATACAACAGAATTTAATTGCAAAGTTATTATTTTAGTAAAGAAATATTACTATTTTTACACCTGTAATTAAATTAATTTTAAAATCTGCTCCGATGTCGCTTCTGGACTTTCATTTTTTCACGTTTTAATATTCAGATGAAATTGGTAGAATTTCACAATAGTAAGTTGGAAATAATTGTGATAATTGGAGTTTTAAGGAATGTTTAATTGATGATTGTGGAAACGTCCAAGCGACAATAATTGACTGGCACCGAAATAAACCCGAAACAGCTATTAGCCTACAAATCCAGCGAGTAAGAAACACATTTAAACCTACAAAATCTTACCAATTCCATACAAATATGTAAACCAATATTATTCATATAATCGAATATGTCAATCATAATATCAACTCATTTCCTTACGGATATATCTCAAATCAGTAAATAAATGTAATATATTGTTTAGATATATATATATATTAATAAAAAAAATAAGTATCAAGATATCAACTAGTAATAATTTTGCTAACGAATATCGATTACTTTCATAAATCTATATTTCAAACGTTTTCTGAATGTTTATTTTATTTTTACTAATAATTTTTTTTTTTATATTAGGTTTAACAAAGCACTAATGAAGTAATAGCTTATTGGATAAATAATTAATGGGCCTATTTGGAATCCACTTGACGAAATCCTGATGTATAATAATGTAAATATGTTGAAACATATTACAAGTTACAACATACACATGGAATGTCATTGGTTGATTTTAATGTGATTAAGTAAGAGAAGTCGGTACAACAAAAGAACAAATTAATTAAATTACTGTCTTACCTTTTAATGACGATCACCGGCAAAGTCTCGATGAAAAAATAAACACGTCAAAACAAATCACTTAGAAAAAAAACAATAAAATAAACACATATATAAAAAGTCACTGTCTTTTATTTTCACTAAACTTCTATAAAAACTTATCACTCAATTTAAAAAAAAAAAAAACATCAATACGAACTATTATTCAAATAATATCGATTATAAAAAAAATCCCCTAAATCGATGATCTGTCGTCACAAAAAAACACGTGCTTTCTCCTCCAAGTCGGAAGAATGACTGGTCTGCAGAGAGGTGAGGTTGATCTGTTGGAAGAGCCGGTAGAGCGCGCGTCTGGCTCGACTGATTCTCGATCTCTTCGGCTCTCTTCGGCTAGGATGAGCACGTCCACTCGGCTAAGATCGGTAGCCGAGCAAGGTGAACGGTTATCACCTAGCCCCATGAGAATATCCCGACAATGTGAAGGAGTTCATTTGTTTTATTGGATATTTTTTATATTGAGTTTTAACGACGCACTCTACTGATGGCTACGATCTATTGGCGTCGGTGGATGATGAATGAGATGATGGGATGATGAGATGAAAGGTTATTTTATTAGGTGTTCTGGATGGTGGGAAGAAGTCGGTCGTGGCATGTTGTTAGGGAACCATCCCAGTATCAACCTGAACGACAGAGGGAAACCACGAAAAACCTCAGTCAGGATGGTCGACCATGGCGGGAATCGAGCCCCGGCCTCCCGAATGACGGTTCAGTGTATTAACCACTCGGCCACGCGTCTCGGTCTGTTTTCTTGGAATTTTCTATGTTTTTTTAAATAATATTGTTTGTTTTTCATGATTGGTGTTTAGATTGTTTAAATGAGATGATGATGATGATTATTGTTTGCTTAATGACCCCACCAACAGCTAGGTTATACGGGGGTACGAATGAGCAGGTATTATGAAATGATGAAGTGATGATAAGTGAAACGACGTTCACAAAAACCCATGCCTTATGCGGGACTCGAACCCTGAAGTCTATAAAATGGTGCCTTAGCTATAATGAGAGTATACGTACAGAATAATTGAAAATAATCGTTTCCCTGTCACCCCACCGACAGCTAGGATATATGGGGGTTCGAATGAGGGGATGATGGATGAATCATGTCTAGATAAATTCATGGCATGTGGGACGTGAACCCATGACCAACTTGATTTCAGTCTCTAAAGCTGTGCCTTAGCAGAATGAGACACGGGTTGCTCGATTTTTTCACCACGAAACTAGACTCTGAATCATTGGTCCCCCAATTATGGCCAAGGATGAAAGGTAGGACCACAAGGGCGATCTTACAACCCCAACGAACAATTAATAATAATATAAATGGTTTAACGAGGAATAAATGTTACAAAAGTTGATAATTTCTGGAGAAGTGAACGATTCAAACAGCGTTGGGAAGAAAACATCACCACAACCTTCTTATTATATCTTGATATTCTCATTCGTTTTTTTTCCTTGTCTCTTCTTGAATTTATATTTAGTATTTTTGTTTCATTTTTGTATTCATTCATATTTTTCATCATCATTCATCTATTCATCAATTTATTCATTTTTATTTTTCTCAAATTGATTGATTGATTGATTCATCATTCATCTTTGTATCCATCTATCCATTCATCCAACAATTTATTCATATATATAGATCTCAGTACCTATTAGTTTACCTGGTATTTACTCTAAAAAATAGTCATTTTTCTATTGAGATGGTGAAAAAAAAAACAATTCCATCCATACCAACACGTTGTTATACTTCGTAAACCAAAGTGATGACGCGTAGCTCCCATCACAGTTAACGTACGATAGATAAACCACAAGAGATAGCCATGTATGAGTATAATACACGACCAGGACTCTATTATCAAATGATTTTCACTTTTAAATATATATATATAACAACGTGTTACAACAGATAATAAGTCTATCGTATAGATGGTTTACTGTGAACGGTTGGACGGCCCGGTTTAATGTATGCCTTATAATTTGGTTGATAAAGAATAAAAGTAAGTTCTTATCACTGAGAGACCCGAACTCCGATACTGTTCGTATACATGGTATAGGTGGAAGTGGGATCGTGTGTAGCGCAATGAAATAACAATTTCAAGTTCTATTTTCCCATGAAATGTGTCTTTTTATCAGTATAATGTGCCCCTATTTTTGTATATAATTCATATATATACATATATATATATATATATATATATATATATATATATATATATATATATATATATATATATATATATATATATATGTATATATATATATATATATATATATATATATATATATATATATATATATATATATATATATATGTATATATATATATATATATATATATATATATATATATATATATATATATTAATGTATATATATATATATATATATATGTATATATATATATATATATATATATAAATATATATATATATATATATATATATATATATATATAAATATACATATATATATAAATATATATATATATATATATATATATATATATATATATATATATATATATATATATATATATATATATATATAATATTCATTTATACAACTTTTTTTGTTATTCACATCAAAATCTTGATGACATGGTTTTCCAATCAGGGCTAAGGATGAGTTGGTCAGACGGTTTGACATCTCTTGGTTTGGTTTGGTTTCGCCTATTTCGAGGCGGTCTTGTCAACAGATAAATAAATGAAATAAAATTAATAAATGTGGAAATAATTCACAGAACTGTTGGAAAGATTTGTGAAAAAAATTAAATGTATGTTTCTGAAGAAAAAAAATGAAGAAAAAAAAATCAGAGAAAATGAAGATTATAAATAACAAGAAAAAAACGATTATTTTCCTTCCCCATTGACTTTATCAGTGCTTACAATTTGTTATGAACAAATGCATTTTCTGGGATAATATACCAACACAAAGATAATTTCTGATACGTACCCCCAAACATCCCATCTGCTAGCGGGGTCCACATCACTGAGCATGCGTCACTCCTCTCCTCAGCATCCCCGCCCCTCCTCCCCCCCGCGGCGAGGTAATCAGGGTGGGGTTGACGTCGACCGGACGGGGTAGGAGCTGGCGGGTGGGGAGGGGAAGGCGACGCAGATCTGGCCAGGTAAGGGGGGGAGACGACGCAGATCTAGGGGAGGGAGGGGGAAGGCGACGTAGATCTGGGCGCCGAATAGCGCGGGCAAAGATTCCAGGAACTCTCTCCCAATGCAGCTAGGAAGGATCTATATATACGGTCGCAATGAGTAAGACAGAGAGAGAGAAGAAACGGCCATTTTGTTGGATGTTGCACGGAGTTTCTCTGGGGCTTAGGTAGGAGATCGATACCGAGATGCATTGCTTAAAGGACATCACAACACTCAAACTAGGTTCTGACAAATAATACCGTTATTTATTTCCTTAATTTTATAGAAAACTAGAAATAATCATCTCGATTTCAAGAAATAAAATTAATATGTTTTTCCAAGTCTCGATTCTTCGATTCTGTACTCGAATCGGAAATGCCTACGTCATGACTCGTGGTCTCTGGAGGACGATAGAATGAACTATGATTTCTGAAATTTAGGTGAGGTTTTCTAGTTTGGTCTGAATTTGAGGAAATAACCCCGATGTAGTGATACCAACCTATTTCATCATAATATAAAGAAGGTTAACTCCCATACTGATAACATGGACGGCATTTGTGGTTTCTTGCGGTCAGTTCAGAGCCAAAGTTCCCGATTGTATGTCGCGATTTAGCGATTCCCTTGTGAACTAGATGTAAATAAGAGTGGCTACGGTATCGGGTGGCATTGTTGAACTTACAAAATATATAATTCTCGTAATCCACTGAGCCGTGTATATAGCATTGTTGAGCATTGTTGTTCTAAATAGTTCGATATAAAAGTGATAGTTGCGCTACAGGCAATCGGGACGCTGGACTCAGATTGTGACCCCGGAAATACTTCACTTTCAAGACCCGAGTTGGGTCACCTCCTTTATATCATGATAAAATAGGTTGGTATCACTACATCGCGACATGAATATCGTTATGATCCGTTTGAATGTATAGTTTCAGGGTTGGGAAGCTAAAGAAGGCAGTGACCATGGTCGGTAGAGATCAGATTGAAAAGAGCAAATAGGGGGGGAAGAACAAAATAAAGTTTGGTTGACGATAGCTTGGTATGCTGGATGATTGGGGTGACCATCCGAAATCAAACAATGGTCAAATTTTAGCGAGGGGTGAACTAAAAAATTCAGTTGTACATTTGGGAAATTTTTTTTAAAAAATAACGAGAATAAGAAAAAAATCACGCGAGTAAAAAAAATCACACGAATCAAGTAAGAATGAAAAAAAAATGAACAGTAAAAAAAAAAAATAAAGAAAATAAAAAATCACCCGAATCAAGCAATAATCACACGAATCAACAAAAATCACGGGAGTAAAAAAAATTAGGAATCAATTGTGTACACAAAAATATTAGCTGTTCACCCCTCGAATCTCAGCATCAATTCGAACTGAACTTTTGAATTATCTAATATCGGTCCTAATAGAGAATGCGTCTATTTGAGATAGAAGAGAAAAGAACACGGAATAGTTGAAGAGTGAGAAGAAAATAAGATCAAGATAATGAGATGAAATAACAAGAAGAAAATAACAAGATAATGAGAGGATATATGATAAGAAGATTGGAGACTTTTTCTCCCCCTTGTGAATCTTTGAATTGTTACTGTCTCTAAAATGAGAGTTATCATTTCCTGATTTATTATTTGTTGATTAAGTTATCTTTTATTATTATTATTATTATTTTATTTTCTTCCAAAGGACATATACATTAATGACATAATGTTACATATATGGAAAGTCAATCAGATGATAAATACAGTTAGCAGCTAAAAACAAATACAATTATACAATTTCACATATACAATCATTCATCCAGTTTCATATACACACAGTCATACGTACACTTCCACATAGTCAGTTTCATATAAAAATTATCATACAG
The DNA here is from genome assembly GCA_964007535.1 of Brachyptera risi. Classification (NCBI taxonomy): domain Eukaryota; kingdom Metazoa; phylum Arthropoda; class Insecta; order Plecoptera; family Taeniopterygidae; genus Brachyptera; species Brachyptera risi. Next base: position 31,982,283 of record OZ023337.1, read on the forward strand.
CCTAGTATAAATATGGCTATATTAATTGATATAATAATGTTCATGTCATGAGCGCTCACCTTATCACTAGACAGATTACAAATACTGTATTCTAATACACTGTCGACTGCTGTAAAACTCATAAATTTTAGTCCCCGCATTTGTGTTCACATCTTTTAAAAAATTCATCCACACTATATAACGTCTCCTTTATTAAAAACATCTTTATTGTTGAAGTGAATGTATTTATATTTTCTTATTCTTTGGGGTGGTAAAATCTTCCTTGTAGTACCCCGTCCGAACGATCCTACCTTTCATTCATAGCCTCAATTGGAAAAATAATGAATTTGTATCAAGTTGTCATTTTGATAAAAAAGAAATGAGTGCTATGGCTCATAATGTTTTCATGGCAAAATAATAGTGAATTGCGGCTATCGGCCCCTATATGTACTTCTCTCAGATATTGAAGAAGGTGAATATATGCGTCAATCAAGTGACGTCACACATTGTGATAGCAACAAGACAACAATGCTCGACAATGTATACGACCCCCAATCACAACTTTATCAGTATTATAGTTTGTTTGCCTCAGACTTTCAAGTTGGTATATGATAAACAGACAAATATATGCAATCTACCCGAAACTGAAAATACAGATTTTTTCAGTAAACGTGCTTTTATTATTCCACAATCTGAACAAAAATTAAATCCAGAAAGAGATAATTTTTTAACCCCTTGAATTTGCACAAAATGTCTATTTTCTATCGACTTGGGCCTACCTAATTCATCAAACTATTGGTCACCACATGTCGACGTTGTTGTTGTTGTTGTTGTTGTTGTTGAACCTAAATAACCCGATCCAACTCATTTCAGGGTATATGATAAACTGGCAAATCTGGGTCTATGTGCAATCTCCCTAAAAATAAAAATACATTTTTTCCAGTAAATTTACTTCTATTATTTCACAATCTAAGCAAAAATTGAATCTGGTATGAGAGAATTTTTTAACCCCTCAAATTTTCAAAAAAAGTCAATTTTCTATCTGTCTAAATGATGACCTGAGAAATATATGCAATCTCCTGTGAATACTGATTTTTCCAGTATATATTTTTTTCCACAATCTAAACAGAAATTAAATGTTGAATGAGTGCATTTTTTAACCCCTCAAAATTTTCACAAAAAGTCAATTTTCTATCTGTCTAAATGATGACCTGAGAAATATATGCAATCTCCTGTGAATACTGATTTTCCCAGTATATATCTTTTTTCCACAATCCAAACAGAAATTAAATGTTGAATAAGTGCATTTTTTAACCCCTCAAAATTTTCACAAAAAGTAAATTTTCTATCGGCCTAAATGATGGCCTGAGAAATATATGCAATCTCCTGTGAATACTGATTTTTCCAGTATATATTTTTTTCCACAATCTAAACAGAAATTAAATGTTGAATAAGTGCATTTTTTAACCCCTCAAAATTTTCACAAAAAGTAAATTTTCTATCGGCCTAAATGATGGCCTGAGAAATATATGCAATCTCCTGTGAATACTGATTTTCCCAGTATATATCTTTTTTCCACAATCCAAACAGAAATTAAATGTTGAATAAGTGCATTTTTTAACCCCTCAAAATTTTCACAAAAAGTAAATTTTCTATCGGCCTAAATGATGGCCTGAGAAATATATGCAATCTCCTGTGAATACTGATTTTTCCAGTATATATTTTTTTCCACAATCTAAACAGAAATTAAATGTTGAATAAGTGCATTTTTTAACCCCTCAAAATTTTCACAAAAAGTAAATTTTCTATCGGCCTAAATGATGGCCTGAGAAATATATGCAATCTCCTGTGAATACTGATTTTTCCAGTATATATCTTTTTTCCACAATCCAAACAGAAATTAAATGTTGAATAAGTGCATTTTTTAACCCCTCAAAATTTTCACAAAAAGTAAATTTTCTATCAGCCTAAATGATGACCTTAGAAATATATGCAATCTCCTGTGAATACTGATTTTCCCAGTATATATCTTTTTTCTACAATGCAAACAGAAATTAAATGTGAAATAAGTGCATTTTTTAACCCCTCAAAATTTTCACAAAAAGTAAATTTTCTATCGGCCTAAATGATAACCTGAGAAATATATGCAATCTCCTGTGAATACTGATTTTTCCAGTATATATATATATATATATATATATATATATATATATATATATATATATATATATATATATATATATATATATATATATATATATATATATATATATATATATATATATATATCTTTTTTCCACAATCCAAACAGAAATTCAGTGTTGAATAAGTGAATTTTTTAATCCGTCAAATTTCCACACAATAAATGTCGTGTTTGCTATCTGCTGCGTCGTTCCTATCTACCTATAGACTCATTGCGACGTTTACAATGTCGTGCCGATTACAAGTGTATTAGATCGTTCCCACCGACACGGCCAGGCAGGAGACCGTATCGAGGAGGCCGTATCGAGGAGGCCGTATCGAGGAGGCCGTATCGAGGAGGCCGTATCGAGGAGGCCGTATCGAGGAGGCCGTATCGAGGAGGCCGTATCGAGGAGACCGTATCGAGGAGGCCGTATCGAGGAGGCCGTATCGAGGAGGCCGTATCGAGGAGGCCGTATCGAGGAGGCCGTATCGAGGAGGCCGTATCGAGGAGGCCGTATCGAGGAGGCCGTATCGAGGAGGCCGTATCGAGGAGGCCGTATCGAGGAGGCCGTATCGAGGAGGCCGTATCGAGGAGTCCGTATCGAGGAGGCCGTATCGAGGAGACCGTATCGAGGAGGCCGTATCGATGAGGCCGTATCGAGGAGGCCGTATCGAGGAGGCCGTATCGAGGAGGCCGTATCGAGGAGGCCGTATCGAGGAGTCCGTATCGAGGAGGCCGTATCGAGGAGGCCGTATCGAGGAGGCCGTATCGAGGAGGCCGTATCGAGGAGGCCGTATCGAGGAGGCCGTATCGAGGAGGCCGTATCGAGGAGGCCGTATCGAGGAGGCCGTATCGAGGAGGCCGTATCGAGGAGGCCGTATCGAGGAGTCCGTATCGAGGAGGCCGTATCGAGGAGGCCGTATCGAGGAGGCCGTATCGAGGAGGCCGTATCGAGGAGGCCGTATCGAGGAGGCCGTATCGAGGAGGCCGTATCGAGGAGGCCGTATCGAGGAGGCCGTATCGAGGAGTCCGTATCGAGGAGGCCGTATCGAGGAGACCGTATCGAGGAGGCCGTATCGATGAGGCCGTATCGAGGAGGCCGTATCGAGGAGGCCGTATCGAGGAGGCCGTATCGAGGAGGCCGTATCGAGGAGTCCGTATCGAGGAGGCCGTATCGAGGAGGCCGTATCGAGGAGGCCGTATCGAGGAGGCCGTATCGAGGAGGCCGTATCGAGGAGGCCGTATCGAGGAGACCGTATCGAGGAGGCCGTATCGAGGAGGCCGTATCGAGGAGGCCGTATCGAGGAGGCCGTATCGAGGAGGCCGTATCGAGGAGGCCGTATCGAGGAGGCCGTATCGAGGAGGCCGTATCGAGGAGGCCGTATCGAGGAGGCCGTATCGAGGAGGCCGTATCGAGGAGGCCGTATCGAGGAGGCCGTATCGAGGAGGCCGTATCGAGGAGGCCGTATCGAGGAGGCCGTATCGAGGAGGCCGTATCGAGGAGGCCGTATCGAGGAGGCCGTATCGAGGAGGCCGTATCGAGGAGGCCGTATCGAGGAGGCCGTATCGAGGAGACCGTATCGAGGAGGCCGTATCGAGGAGGCCGTATCGAGGAGGCCGTATCGAGGAGGCCGTATCGAGGAGGCCGTATCGAGGAGGCCGTATCGAGGAGGCCGTATCGAGGAGGCCGTATCGAGGAGGCCGTATCGAGGAGACCGTATCGAGGAGGCCATACGGGTCACATGAAGCTATCGACATTCAGTCTCATTTCTTGCGATGTTGGGTTTTAATCGTGCTGCGAGGCACAATCTCATACTCATTTATCTCACCTTTGCCTTGGAACACGCTTAAAACAAACTTAGGACTCTCTTAGAACACTCTCAGGACACTCTTAGGACACTATTAGGACACTCTTAAAACACGATTAGGACACTCTTAGGACACTCTTAGAACACTCTCAGGACACGATTAGGACACTCTTAGAATACTCTTAGGACACTCTTAAGATACTCTTAGAATACTCTTAGGACACTATTAGAATACTCTTAGAATACTTTTAGGACACTCTTAGGACACTCTTAGGACACTTTAAGGAGACTCTTAGTGCACTCTTAGGACACTCTTAGAATACTATTAGGACACTCTTAGGACACTCTTAGGACACTTTAAGGAGACTCTTGGTGCACTCTTAAGACACTCTTAGGATACTTTTAGGACACTCTTAAGATACTCTCATAGGAACTCTTGGGACACTCTTAGAATACTCTTAGGACACTCTTAGAATACTCTTAGGATACTTTAAGGAGACTCTTAGTGCACTCTTAAGACACTTTTAGGATACTCTTAGGACACTCTTAAGATACTCTTAGGAACTCTTAGGACACTCTTAAAAGACTCTTAGAGGACACCATAACCCTGAAACCGGATTTAAATGTATAATAACGATATTTATTTCCTTATTTTAGAGAAAACTAGAAATCATCATCTCAATTTCAGAAATTATATAAAAAAAATTATCTCCAGAGACCACGAGTCATGACGTATGCATTACCGATTCTGTATAGAAAAATGAACAGAATAAAATATTATCTACGTCACGACTCAGAAAAAGGGGTGGGTTCAAAAGGATGAATTAATTGATTATAATTTTTAAAATTTAATGATTTATAGTTTTCTCTAAAATTAGGGAAATAAATATCGTCATTATTCAATCTGTTTTCAGGGTTGTGATGTCCTTTAATACGCTTCACAGTGGAGCTACTTCAGTTGCTGGGGCCACACAGGGTGCGCAAGCCTGCAGCCTCCAAGGGCGCATCTCAATGACAGTGGCGTACGTTGCGGCGACAAACAGTTGATTCATACCATGGAACTATCGGGACGTTGATACACGCAGTGGCGTTTATTCATATACGCACTTTCAGTGATGAGGTGTGAGACAAGGGACCTTACGGTGCATTGGCCAAGCGAATTGGGAACAAGTTGTACGAACAGGAAATTTGTTTTGGTTTCCTTGGTTACTTTCTTCCGTATTTTTGCACGTAATGTCATATGCTTGCTATGATTGGTCACGTATGAATACGAGTGAATTGTTAGAATTAATTTAAAAGATGAAAAAACTGAAAAAAAATTGAAATCTTATTATTATTATTTTGTATTGTCATTATTGATCATAAAATGATATTTAACACGTCGATACAAAAAACACATACTCACATATGAATTATTCAGATGCATTATGAATATTATTTATTCAGTACATGAATATACTTCGCATTATGAAGTGTAGTTATGTTAACAAAGCTGATTTTCACAAAATTTTACTTTTATAAAATGTGAATAAAATCATATCTCAGGTAATTTCCAAGGTGAGATTTTTTTTTTTTTAAATGATCACATAAACAAGCTGAATAGACTGGGCGCCTAAGACGAAAGTCACTTTTTTCAACATAAGGTCCCTTGACCGCATCATATTTATAAAAATTATGTCTTCATTATGTCTTAATTATGACTACACGCATGTTCTGTTTCATATTCGACAAGTTTAATTACATTTTCCCCATCCTTATTGAGAAAAAATTATACCAGCTCACTCACCTCCCAACGACAATCAATTAGCGTTTCCCCAGTTCTAATCAAACTTGTACAAACAAACCTCTATACGGGACCAGGTGTCGTATCCAACCTTGTTCCATCATGTTCGACACCCCCGGTCAGTAATGCTACGAGATAGGGGAGACGGTTGATCGACCCAGCACCTCATGCAGGCGATCCAGTGTATACAGATGGACACGTGTTGCAACTGGTGAAGTGTGACTGGACCGGCACGGGTTCGAACCCCGGGGACATTCATACGGGTACAGGTGAGGACAAGTTTCTTATATCTTATGTGTACATTGTAATTAAAATATGCTGCTACTATAATGAGGCGGGTGTACCAGTGGTTAATACATTGAACCGTCATTCAGGAGGCTGGGGTTCGATTCTCGCCATCCTGACAGGGTTTTTAGTGAGTTTTCTCTGTAGTTCAGGTCAATACTGAGATATGGTTCCTTAGCAACAGGCCACGGCCGATTCCTTCCAAATATCCAAAAACACCTGATAAAATAAACTTTCATCTCATGTATCATTCACCGACGCCAATAGATCGTAGTCATCAGTATAATGCGTCGTGAGAACCAATATAAATGAAATAGTTTCTTATATTTCTTATATGTATACATTGTAATTAAAATATGCTGCTACTACTGAGGCGGGTGGACCAGTGGCTAGCACACTGAACCGTTATACATGAGACCGCATGGTTCGATTTCGACAATACTGGAATGGTTCCTTGACAACAGGCCACGACCGACACCTACCCACTATACAAAAACACATATACAATTTATTATAACATTTTATCCCATCATCTCATATATCATTCATCGACGCCAATAGATCTCAGTCATCAGTACAGTGCGTCGTTAAACACAATATAAATGAATAATATATTGCTATTTGAATGTAGAAGCTTCTTGAACTGAGATACAATTATTCATAAATTATTCATAATTTTCATGATTTTTATAATTAATTACAATTATTTATAATTATATGTATTTTCGGATTGAGCTAATTATATTGCCGAACGATTCCGAAGTTATCCGAACGTTTCCAACGGGTGTTATTCTGTTTGTATTTCTTTTAATTTCCAAGTTTCTAAGTTTTCAAGTTTAGTTTTCTAGGCATCACTTTAAGACGTAAACTTTGTCAATCGGTTGAAAAGATTTCGAGGAATTATTAGACGAGCTTCAGAGAAGATTCAATTTGACATACTGAAAGAAAAAAAAAAAATTTTTTTTCAATTTTTAAAATATTTTTTTGTGTTTTTTTGTCGGTTCTCCACAGGTCAAACGGCCACAGCTATCAACTTCAAACTTTTTTCCATTATGGTTCCTGCATCTAACTTAGATCTGCATAGTTTTGTGGCATTATCGGGTGGTAACTTTTATTTTTATGAATTTTCGAAATTTCAAAAATACCCTTCAGGATAACACGGCGAAAAAAAATGTATTTAAAAAAAATGAAATTTTGCGTGAAGTTGTATTACATTCTGATACACATTTCTGGAATTTCTCAGCTTGATCAAGTCAGTCATTTTGAAGGAAAAACATAAAATGTGCTAAATTGGTACCACTCGAAGCAGTTTTTACCCATTTCTATTCACTCAATTGGCGAATGTAGGCAACAGTTTGGCGAAAAAGTTGACAGACTATTGCTATCCACTCGTCCAACAACGCATGTATGGCGTTTTCCTAGTAGATTGAAAATTTGAGAATTACCCATGAAAACAGTGAGGCGAAAAAAAGTGAGAAATATTTGGATACTAAATCATTTCAATCATGAGATGTTGTGAGGACAACAAAGATGAACATGTTCGATAAGTGTCGTGAAAATCAGATGAAAGAACAGCTTCGAAATCGAGATGTGTAGATTTGAGGATGTCCAACCATATAGTAAATAATTAAACTGAAGCTTTATATACTCCTATTATCATTTGAATTTTTACTTCCCAGAGAGAATGACAATTTATTGACGGCTGTCCGCATAGCGGGATACCAAGATGGTACAGCGTAATATAGTCAATACATAGTACAATGGTTATTTACAAAAGTGATAAAAAATTGAATACAGAAAAATCCTGAAATATTATAAAACTAACTTAATTGAGGGTAAATATCAAAAGTATGAAAAAAATATGAAAATGGAACAAGGTAATAGAAAAAGAAGGTATTATTAATATTATTAAAATGATTGAAATTAATTGAAAGAATATAAATGGTGATGTAAAAGACCTACCGAATCTATCAAAACTGAGTTCACAATATTTCTTAATAATACCTTCTTTGGGATTTTTTGATTATCAAGAAATATTACTTCTCATGAACATAAACAATATGTGTGAAATCTTGTTGATCTTTGAATGTTTTCTTTTCGAAATAATAAAAAGTATCAAAAACATAGGCCCATAATTAATACATAATTATATAATTCAATTATTTGTTTAATATTACAGATCGTTTCTTTTCTGTTACTGTAGTCTGAAAAACAAAAAATCAATCTTTTCCATAACGATTGTAGAAAATACCATTCAGGTATCAAATAGTCATTTTTTATTCATACTTATTTTCGAGATACTTTCGCTGTTTGCAGAAAAACTTTGACACTACAAGAAACAACAGAATTGGCTTCTAAATGCCAATATGGCCGACACAAATTTCCCCCAAAAACAGTCAACAATATAATATTTTATAATCTATGTCATTGTTGAGATGTGAACGCACTTTATTTTGTAACTTTTCTTTAGTTCCACTTTTCAACGCTAACAGCGTACTTACAACTTCTTCTGGCG
>OZ023337.1:31991037-32001037 GCA_964007535.1 Brachyptera risi
CATCCCTGTCTAATGATGCTAACGTGTTGGGTGTTGCTATAATATAATGTATGAAGCGTAATAAAAGTTGAGAAGTTGGAAAAGGTTCTATTTGGATTTTGTGTATATTAAAGGACATCACAACCCTTCAACTAGATTCTGACGGATAATAACACTAATTACTTCATTAATATTACAGAAAACTAGAAATCATCATTTTAATTTTAGCAAGTTTAAGTGATTCTTTATTTCTTCTGTCTTCCAGAGAGCATGCGTCATGACGTAGGCATTACCAATTATGTATATAGAAACATGAACAGCATCGAGTGATGTCTACGTCACGACTCATGGTCTGTGGAGAACCAAAAAAAGATATGTCTGAAATTTGGATGGTGATTTCTAATTTTCTCTTGGAATTAGGGAAATAAATATCGTACGTAGTTATTAATGAAAATCTAGTTTTCCAGGTTGTAATGTCCTTTAAGTTCTTAACGATGATTGAGATCTATTAGTGTGAACAATTTAAGAAACATGTTGAATTGTGAAGAAAATAAATTGCAAAATATAGAGATAATTCTCCTAAAAATGATGAAAAATATTCGTTCAACGAAAGGTTGTTTACTTCTTCTACAATCAGATTGGGAAGAATACATCTTCTTCGTAGATTAATTACCATGGAAACCAGATAAATTGGAAGCAAAAAACTAACACTGCAGATGACATTGAGCGACATCGTTGTCTACTTATTACAACGATATCTGGTGGGCGCTGAAGAGCATATACTGGAATAAAGTTGACTCGGTCGTGTAACATGGGCTTCGGGGTACTTTACAATAGAATGTGGTTAGGGTTCAGATAAGGTTGAACACCCAAACCCATGTCACACAACCGAGTCGACTTTATTCCGGTATACGCTCTTCCGGCGCCTTTAATATGTGACATCATAATTGAAACAAGCCTATCGACAATGTTAACAACGTACTAAATGCGATAGGGGAGAGTGGGGAGCGTGTATTGGTCCAGTAAACACGGAAGCTGACACGTGACCGTCTCCCCAGGGGGATGACATTTACCCCCCCCCCTCACCCCCTTATGAAGAAGCTGCGAGTTGCGCGCGCAGCCACTGCTCTGCATCCCCATCTGCATTAACCTACAATATATCAGCAGATAGGAAAGGTTACTCAGATAGAATGTGATGGAAATGCTACAGCGATCCTTCCATCCGCTTGAACTATTACGACAACTAGGAAGGAAAGATACATTCAAATTTTAAAGGACATCACAAACCTGAAACTAGATTTTAATCAATAATGACAATATTTATTTTCCTAATTTCAGAGAAAACTAGAAATCATCATCTCAATTTCAGAAATTATGATTTATGTTTTTGTCCTCCAGAGACCATGAGTCATGACGTATTACTGATTCTGTGTAGAAACATAAACAGAATCGAGTAATGTCCACGTCACGACTCAGAAAAAAAGACTGTTGCGAAATAGTGTTGTGACATAGTGCACATGAGCGAGTGACAGACACTTACCTGAAAAAATAAGTTAACCTAAATTCATCTTATTTAAGTGACCCAATCGATCCAACCTAACCAAACCAACCTTACCTTCTCACGCATATTCATGTCCCTAGTTTTTCTTCACATGGGAACCATAAAGATCAAGAATTTTGTGACACGAAAATTCGTGTCTATAACCACTGCGTGCCGAATAATATCATATCATAAGACAACAATGGTTTCTTTTCGTTACAATCAACAACAAACAATCTGTTCCATTGTTGCAGCATTTCCAAATCAGTATACAGATCCAGTTTCCATGACAACGAAAATCATCACTAGTTGTTTTGATATTCACATCGTTTCAGAATCAACTAATGAAATGCATCGTATTTCTAACCAATCGTCTCGCCGTTGACGCGTTATGTGTGAGATAATATGACGCGACAGCTGATCTTGTGACGTCACGATAATGGAGTCGAATATAAGCGCGGGAGAAACGCCGAAGACAACCAGTCTTCCTAGTTACCTCGAGAAGTTGATCTCCGTGACGCTAGACGAGCTGAAAGACGACGTCAACGAGGCGGACCTTGCCGTCGTCTTGCTGTTCACGTTCATTGTCGAAACGGGGTTCACACCGCTCAATACAGAAGGCATTGATCCAGGTGAGATTAATCATTCGAGGTGGCTCTGTCGGACCGGAAGTATAGGGTTTGGATTGGCTTCAGTTTAGATTGAATTAGTTTGGGATGGTTTTTTGGTCATGTTAGTTGGTTTAGGTTAGGTTGATTGAATTGGTTAGATTGAGTTATTTGGGTTGGTTTAGGCTTTGTTGTAGACGCGCCTTAAAACCCTAACATTCATTCATTCAATAACAACAACAACGTTTGCATGATGTAATATAGACCGTTGGTCCGATTAGTATCAGCATAGATCAAGTAGTTTCTAGAAAGGCAACGCTGTATGACAGTGCCTATGTTCACCAATTGCTCACCAACAATAAAAAAGTTGGCTGATCACAGCGCTCCTAGCAGCATTCACTCGCAACAGAGCTCTAGCAAATGGCATTTTCTTCGTGATCACAGCGCTCCTAGCAGAGTTACCATGCATAACACAACCAGCGTCTATAGACTGTTCAACCAGAGCTCTGCCACTCTATCCAGTAGGACATTTATTCACTCAATGGTATAAGCTGTCGAGATAATTGATGTGAAATGCTATACCGAAACAGATTTCCGTGACTTTAAAATTTTCAATTCCGTGGATCTCGAGTAAAGATTCAGTATGGACAGAAATTTTCGTTTTTTCGACAGACTATTTCTTTTAAAATGTCACAAAACGTTTTAATAAATGCCAAATGAGTATGTGGAAATGTGTTCTCCAATCACAACTTCAGTTTAAGTTTGTTCGACTCCAACTCTTCTAGTTGCTACGGTAACCTGATAAACAATGTCTCCCCATTCCAGCCACTGCAGCCAAATACGGTAACGACTTCGACATCAGAAAGCTAAACGCCATCAAGTCAATGCCAAAGAAATGGCGCAACGACACCTCGATCTATCGCGTCAACTTCATCCTCCACCCTTTCATCGACTACTCGTGCCAGCTCGTCGCCGCCCGAACCGACACGAACATGGTCGACAACCTCCTCGTCAACATCCTCGTCACGCACGCCGATAAAGTCGACAGCTACTGCATCTGCATCCATCCATCCAAGACCGTGCTGCGTCTCAAATCCGAGGCGATCGCGACAATGTTCCAGAACATTCCCGAATTGTTGTCCAGTGTCAGGGATCTGATGACTCCGATACGTAACGGGATCCTGGAAGAGAACGGGATGTTGAACCCGAGTCTGAGTGGGTTGCCGTTGGAGGTGAAGGTGAAGATCTGTGAGTATTTGTCGGTGCCTCAGGAGTGGAGGGCGATATCGGAGACGTGTAAGGATTTCAATGCTCTTGCTGACGACTCGCATCTCTGGCAGTATTACCTGGAGAGAGATATCTGCAAGCTGGTTGGTCAGACGGAGGGTGTGTTGGAGAAGAGTTCGGAGGTGGCTGTCGATTGGAAATGGGAGTACAAGAGAAGGTGAATATTAATTGACATCACAACACTGAAAATAGATTCTAATGAATGATGACAGTATTTATTTCCCTAATTTTAGAGAAAACTAGAAATCTTCATCTCAATTTCAGAAATTAAAATTATTCTTTTTGTCCTCCAGAGACCACAAGTCATGCTATTACCGATACTGTATAGAAACAAGAATAGAATCGAGTGATGTCTACGTCACGACTCAAAAAAGAGGCCGGGTCCTGAAAGACAAACGGGGCGCCTGAAGAGCCTATATCGGAATAAAGTCGACTTGGTTGTGTGACATGGGTTTGAGTGTCTAACCTTACCTGAACCCTGACTACAGTTTACAGCCATTCATTGAAAAGTACCTAAAATCCATGTCACACGACCGAGTCGACTTCAATCCGGTATAAGCTCTTCAGCGCCCCCGGACGAATGAATTATTTATAATTTCTGAAATTGAGATGATGATTTCTAGTTTTCTCTGAAATTGAGGAAATGGTTATCGTCAGTTTTCGCTAAAATTGATTGTTTTAGGGTTGTGATATTCTTTGAGGCTGTCTACAATAACCGGAATATCGATTACTATCGATATTTTTTCAGACAATTCGATAATCGATACAATTTCTACGATACGATAGGATAATAGACGATAACATGACGAAGCTTCATCTTTCTCTCTCTCTCTCTCTCTCTCTCTCTCTCTCACACACACACACACACACACACACACACGGACACAGACGTGTAACGAAGAGAACGACCACATTAACTTGTATCCGTTGCTTCAAAATAATCTTCTGAAGCAAGTATGTCTGCTGTATCATTTCCACACCATCTATGCGCACGCGCAACCATCACGTGACGACATATTCACGTGAACCTCACGACCATGTCTCCGAACATTGACCAACTAGATTTGTTTCACTTGAATATTATATCTGGAATATTTTAAAAGCCATCTTTAGTTTTTTAGTATGAATAAATAATCAGATGAACGATAAATAAACAATTGAGAAAATTTTAAAAATAAATAAACGATCCCACCCAGATTTCAAAAAGATCATATCTTTCATCGATCTCGCAGTCTCCGCCCCCTTGACGTCACAAATCATACCGTCTGTTAAAACTAAAGTGAAATTCAAATATCCAATCGGAATATCTTCAGATGACCACAAATGATATAGATCCAACTGGCTGACTGGTAAAGCCACGCCTATTACGAGTCGACAATCAGGGAACAATGATTTTGTATCAAGTTTAGATGATGTTATTAAAAAAAAAAGATTTTAACATTCCATCATTCGACGACTTTCGAAGTGATAAAAAGCCACTTTTAAAGTGAAAAAAGTCTATCTCTGTCAGATGACCGACACTGAAGTCTGTTTCTCTTTGTCGTAGATATACCACCACCACATCCTCCACCAATGCGCGCGCAAGTCCACTAGCAGAACGGACGTGGCCGTTTCCTATACGCGACTTAGACATGGACTTTGACGACGATGACGATATCGACTTAGCTATTCATAATTTTCATGACGATTGGTTCTATTGAATGGAAAATATTCGATCTATTGAGAAATAAAATAAAATATGTTATTATAAAAGACTTCTTGCTGGCATTGAATAGTGTGATATTATTCTATATCTGTAAACGAAACATGCGATGAAGTTCTCACTGTGAAACATATTCGTATTGATTGTGATAAATAGTAGACAATTTTGAACAACTTTGGATGAAATATTGTCGGATAACTCAAAACGTATCGATAAACTACCGTATTCAAATTGTTCAATCCAACCGATTTATTGGATGAAATATGATTGAAATTTTATATACGATTTTTTTTTTTTTTTTTTCTTTTTTAATAACATCGAAACTTGATACAAAATCATTGTTTCCCAATTAAGGCTATGGATGAAAGATGGGATCGTTTTTATGTCTCGAAAATTAAAATAATGAATAAATGAGTAGACAAAAGGTGATGAAATGACCTCGCTGTCGGTGTCATCCCCAAAAAGGGAAGGGTTTTAGTTGGTGAGAATCAGACACTCCCGGCAATTCAACCCGCAGAGGTCTCATGCAAGATTTCTAAAAAAAAAAAAAAAAAAAAAAACGGAAGCGAGACGTGTCAAAGCCCGGATAAGATACACCATGTAGAAAATCTATAGAATCGTCGGAACAAAACGAAGTCGAAAAGCTTTCATTTCGTTTAAATATAGAATAACAATCTTGCCACAAGTGGCAATATTTGTAAGTTCACTTACCACCAACCTCGATAAATAAAGGTCCCTAGCACCCCTTTCGATATTCTCAAACTTTTGATGACGCCAAACTTTTGTGCTATGTTTGTGCTGGTGGTTTGAGCCATTGAAAATTATTTTCGTTTGTGCTGCCTTCCTTCTGTCCCGGAATCGCATTTCAAAAAAGGGGTCGACCATTTTGACAAATTAGAAAATTAAACTATTTCAATCGTTTGTGCTGCTTGTGTGCTGGTTTGTACCATTAGAATTTTCGTTTGTGCTGCCATCCAAATTTGTCAAAAGGGGAAATTGTCGGAAGGGGGTGCTGGGGTTACGGACCTGAAAAATGATATGCTACAACCCATGTGCGTATGGGAGGGGGAGGGGTGGGGGGGGGGAAGGGAGTGATTAGTAGATTCAAACTATTTGAACCAACTGGTCAGCAAGACTTCCATGTGATTGTAAGTTACAAAATGAAGATTATCGACAATCTATAATTCGTAAAACTAATTACTAGCATTTTCTACTGAATTTTATTATAATTTGTATCGAAAGAAAATGATATATCGCTTCAGAATAGTCAATATTCATTCATTTCAACAATTAAATCTTCTCACAATATGATACAATTGGAATTGTTAATTGTATAGTATATTATTGGATAATGATTTGTGAACAAGATGGTCGACCATCCTGATAGAGGTGTATCGAGGTTTCCCTCAATCGTTAAAGTGAATAATGGGATGCGACTTCTCAGTCCCATATCGGCCCCAACGCTAGAGCCAAACTCGCTTCATTGCAGAATAAACAATAAATATGACTTTTGCTGTAGAGAAAATGCAGCATGAACCTTCTAAGCCTAAGCATGATACAGGAAATGATCAGGAAATGCAATAGAAGTGAGCAGTTTGTTGTGACCTATGCGGGTTTGTAAAATGAGTACTGAGATGGTTCCTTAACAACATCCCACAACCGTTCCCTTTTCACCATTCCAAAATAGACCAAAGAGGGCATTTCACTGGACATATATAGCCTTACGCTGATCTATAAGCCAAATTAAAACAAATAAAACCTAGCATGGTCGTTGGCGCGTCAGTCAGGGCAGAGTCACTGAAGCCTGTTTTTTTTTCTCTGTCCCAGATACAGATCCTTCAAAGCGCGTGCGCGCGTCATATCGGCAGTACAACGGTCTCGGTGGTGGCCGCCCCCCGTGCGAGATCTAGACTTCGACGACCACGATCAGTTAATCGTGCGCAGTGACCATTCTTTACTCGACGACTGGTTCGGATAGCCGTGTGATTATAGTGTTGTACTCATCGACTCGCCGAATAAATATAAATCATGCATTTATTTCATTTATTTAAAGCCGGTCTTATACGAAATTTTAGCCAACCATCAATTATTGGTCAAGTTACAAAAATAACATACGTAACCAAGGGTGGTAAGGAGTAAATCCGCTAATTAACTATCGCTTAATTCACTAACTTTCAGTTCGTGAAACCGGGTGTTGAAAATTTAAATTGACTTAAGCAGCACTGTACTGATAAACATTACCTATTGGCATCGGTGAATGATATATAAGATGGTGGTATCTGGAAATATGAGATGAAAGGTTATTTTATGAGATGTTTTTGGATAGTAGAAAGGAATCGGTCGTGGCCTGTTGTTAATGAACCTTCTCATTAACAACTTAAACGACAGAGATAAACTACGAAACACTGCTGTCAGAATGGTCGACCATGGTGAAATCAGACCCGGTCTCCTGAATGACGGTTTTATCATCCCAACTACTGGTTTAAACCCTGCATCTCTGTAATGAAAGTTGTCTAATGACAGAAAGAAAAGTCGAGGCAGTCCATGTTCGGAGACATGGCCGTGGTGCTCAGGTGAATACGTCATCAAAATATGATTGCTCTTGCTCATAGAGAGTGTGGAAATGAGACAGCAGATAGACTTGCTTCAGAAGCTTATATTGAAGCAACGGATATAAATGTTATGGCTCTGGTCAGTGTATGTGAGAGAGAAAGAGAGAGAGAGAGAATGCTTAAGATGTTTATTGATATCGCCCATTATCCTTTTCTATTATTTATTTTTTATTATTTATATTATTATTTTTTTTTTTTTTTTTTTTATTTTGTCATTTGTCATCGTGACACTCTGATATTTTGTGTTCAAGGTGACCCGACCGGGATATTGCCAATCAGAGCTGACTGGATGCGCATGACGGCGTTCGTGATGATCTTATTTTTAGACTACCACCGATATCGATATATTTTATAGATGTATTCACAAACAAGAATGGGAAAATAGAGTTTTTGCTTCGCTCATCCAGTCATTTTATGCCGATCTTGACGATTAGAAAAACTGCATTTTCATCATTCTATATATTTCAACGTGTCCATTAATTCATGTTTGTTTTGTTGATGTAGAGGTCACAGTCGTCTCTATTGCATACAAGTATTGACAACTAGGCTCAGAAACATTTCTTTTTTCTGCTTATCAGGAGATGGCATATTCCTCAAGTTAGACCTACCATAGAGACTAGAAAAGTTAAGGGTGACCAAAACAGTACTGAACTCGTGATTGAACAATTCGAGCTGGGAAACATTGTTGTCCATCACGCAACAGTGTGACGTCACTCGAATGAAGCTTATTCCACATTATTATACTTCTAATTCGCCATTATTCTACAAACCATTCCTAACCTTATTTGTGTAACAACAGTCCGTTAACGACTCTGTTAAACTAATCGACAGATCAGTCAAGAATGTAAGTATTAACACAGGAAACAAAACAAGATACCAATGGTTCGCAGTTGACCAAATTTCAATCAACTATCACAAAACCGACTCCATAAGTTATCAAATGAAACTAGATATTACTTCAATTTCAATATATTTAATTTAATTTTTCTCAAGTTTGGTTGATCGGGTTGGGTATTGATCCTTGCGGTGCCTCGTCCGAACGATCCTACCTTGTTATCCTTAGTCTTATATCAGTGGAACAATGACTTCATTATAAAAGAAATCATCCTTCTCTGCTGTTTTCTTCCTTAACACAATATACACATTTTGTCAAGAAGTGCGCTTCTATAGTGTCTCGTGTTAACTATAGTGTTATGCGTTAGAAGAGTGATGTAGATTTAGGCCTACCATGGCAGCTAGACTAGAAACTAGAACAATGAGTGGTGAAAATTACTGAAGAGGAGGAGCCAAATCCCCTACTCTCATTTAATTCTGTAAAGGCTGCTCATGAAATATAATTTTGAGTTGGCTGTTTTTAAGACGATTGAGTTTTAGTACAGTTGTTCTTTTAGTAGTCAGTCGACTTTCAGGACGGAGGACATTTTTTTTTCAGTATAATTGTTTAATTTTAATTTTTAATTCCATTTAATTTTTTTTATGGATAATTTTAATTCAATATTTTATTTTTATTTGTATAATTTTTTTGTATAATTTGTATTTGTACATTTTTATTTTCATTTTGTATAATTTATTTCAGTATATTTTTTCGATGTTATTAGAAGAAAAAAAAGAAGTATAATTGTCAATCAGCGTCTGAAAATGGCCGTTAATTCTCTGTTTTCAGTGAAATCAGTCGATTTTTCGATTATCCGAGTTTTGGGACAGTCGTTTTTCAGTATATACAGTTGAGTGAGAAGTGAGAAATAATCAACCGATCTGTCCAAGGTATCTCGAGATTGTCCGGATACAATCCTCTCTGATCGACTGGGACTCCGTCATCATCAACCACACCTCCTCGTCGAGCATCGACGTCAGCTGGACCGTCTCCTCCGGCTTCCTCGACGACGCGGGCGCCCTCGCCTTCAGCGACCTCTACGGGATCAACGTCATCGGGGGTCACCATCTCGACTTCATCGACGACGACGACGACGACGACGACGATGACGATGACGATGCTGACGACGTCGATGATGGGGGTAACGGTGACGGTACCGACGCGATGCACGTCGACGGCCAGTACGAAGACGCGGTGGAGGATGGCGATGATGGTTTTTTAGATTTGTTTGCGGGGAGTCGGGAGGAGGTTCACGGGGATGTGACGCTGGGTGGGGGTAATGTTGGGGGTAATGTTGGGGGTAATGTTGAGAGTAGTGGTGGGGATTTGGAGGCGGCGGTGATCGAGGGGGCGGTGCTTCTTGTTGAAATTAGCGACTCGGATGGAGAAGAAGAGAGA